>BHFT01041938.1:0-22624 GCA_004320025.1 Laticauda laticaudata | reverse complement strand
TCTATCTATCTATCTATCCATCCATCCATCCATCCATCCATCCATCCATCCATCCATCTATCTATCATCTATCACAGTATCCCTTTGATCTGCCTAGGAGGGATTGGGAGCAAGAAATACTGTATTTCAGAGGTTCACTTGGTATTTTATTGTAATTGGTATGGTTCATTTTTAGGCAGGGCTGTCTGTTTTGTTTTATGTTTTTAACTGTTTAAGTCCTTATTTAGATTTTATAAGTCACCCAGGGTCAGCATGAGAGGTGGTCATAACTCTTTTAAATCAACAAATTCCTTGTGTGCAGTCTTACAGTAAAAAAAAATCCACTTATTTACTCACATTGTTCATTTATTCTAGTGATTCTTTCTTCGTGATGAGATTAAAAAATGGGGGTGGAGTGGGGAAGGAAGATTGAAATTGATCTCCTGACAAGCTGAATGCTGGAAAAAAATCAATTTAACATAAAAAATTGCTGAAGGGTTAAGAAACTAACATTTTTTTTAAAAAGGAAAAGAATATCATCATGCTGTCTGATTCAAGAGGGATTTCATACTGTGTTTTCACAAGAAAACCTGGCTATTTCTAATAAAAAATAAAATTGTCTGCAAACCAAATCTATGGTTGGTAGCAAAAAACCCTTTCTGGAAATGTGCCTCATTTAATATGTCATTGAAATTAAAAATTGTTAATTAGTTCATTAAAGGCAACCTTCTGGTAATAGCATAAAAACACAAAAACCCAGTTGAAAGTGAATTGTCTAAGGTATGATAACTTGCTAAATAGGATAATGGGTTTCATTTACACTTAGATTATTTCTTTATTAGAAACTTTTAATGCTGCTGAGTCATAGCTTTTCCACAATCAATTGGAAATAGAATTATAATAGAGGTTATAATAGAACGCTAGCTTGGATTTGGTCCAGCACAAAATGCTTCTCTTAGATATTTAATGGGGTGTTTTCTCTGACTTCTCCCTCTAATTTCTTCTTATTAAATGAATATATCTTACAGCAAAATTTCTTTGCATAATAGATAAAATTGTAACATGCAAAAAATAATAATATTAATAATATTAATTATTATTAATAATATTAATAATAATAATTATTATTAATAATATTAATAATAATAATATTAAAACTAAAAATACAGTTACAATCACACAAGGATTTCCTTGTCAAACATTCTGCCTCTGTTGCTTAATGATTGACATGTTTTGGGACTCTCAGTTGATGTAGAATCCCCCTCAGATTCTTCTGCCATAATTTCTGTCTTTTTTCTCAAGCAATTAAACACGTATCTCCTTTCATACAAAGCTTGTTCAAAGGATGGATGACTTCTCTTCCCATTATTTTCTTTGTGGCAGTATGTACATTCATCTTGTCATTTGTAGATTCTAGGAAATTTCATGAAGCGTTCAGTAAAGGGGCACAGGGACTGCTTATATTATCAAAACTATTTGAAACCCTTCCATTTTAAGGCAAGGTCATTTGATATTTAGTAAAACATATCTCATTAAGAGAGAGGCATGACTTCTGCTGCAGAATACTGCACTCATTTGCACTTTTTAAAGATCGAGGTCCCGGATTCAAACAGTCTCCTCTTATACTGAAATGTAATAGTTGGAAAACCTCAATGGATCCAGCATGTCAATAATTTGGTGCTGAGTTTAAAACTCACTGCATTTTGGTTGGTGGCAATGGAATTTGTTAATGTAAAGTTTATTGTATAAAACAATGTTAATTTTCCACTATGCTTGACTGGAGGAAAATATTCAGAGGTGGTATTCAGCAAGTTCTGACCAGTTCTGGAGAATCGGTAGTGGAGATTTTGAGTAGTTCAGAGAATTGGCAAAAACCACCTCTGGCTGGAGATTTTACAGTATCCTTCTCCTGCCATGCCCACCAAGCCACACCCACATTTTTAGTAAAAAGATTTGAATTGCACCACTGAAAATTTTCCAATATTCTTTTAGTCAGATTTTATTTTCTTCTCTAATTTGGATTTCTAGCCACCATTTTCCTCTGCTTTCTGCTGTTGCCCTTTTGATTTTTAATTAGTCAATAGTTTCAGACACTGAGCTGTTTTTTTTTTGTCTTGTAACAAATAAAATAAGTAATTCTGATTACAAAGACTGTGGGTTGGATATATTATGTTTGTATATTGAGGGGGAATAGGTAATATTTGCCTGTATCTAAGTCTGGCAAGAACACAGGTGTCAGCCTTGGAAGCCATGTTACTTGGAAACTTCAAGGCTGCCATATTTTAGTCCCTGGGAATTTGGGAGGGCAGATTTCATAGAGAGGTGGAAGATTAGACTCAACAACATTCTTTCTTAGAAAGTCAAGGACATGTTGCCCTGCACCTGGAGAGGAGAGTCTGGAGGAATGTCTCCAATTGGGACTATGTTTGATTGGGCCATGTGATGGACTGATGAGTGCAGGGGATGGATCTTTGAATTTCTATTGGGAAGGGAAAACCCAAAATTCTCAGATATGGGTTTTCCCAGTTGTGCCAATATGACAACTCTAATATAATGGAATGTGTTTGTCTCAGAGTTTGTTAGTTGGAACACTCACAACAGGATTTTCATTATGAACAGGGTTGTCCATGGGGGGAGGGGAATCAGAAAGTCTTGATGGTGGCACAATTGTGCAGCTTTTAAATATGTACTACACATGCAATACATGTTAAAAGGGGGCAGGACTTCCATTCAAGTTCCAGCTGCTATATCAACATTTTCTATACCACTATCTCTGTGAACATTCCTGAATGTGAACACTGAATAAGACTTATACAGTGTATGTGGTTTGTGTAGAAGAAAGAAAACAATGGTTACTTTTTAAAAGGCAACTGTTTGTGGTTCAAGAAGACAGTTGCACTGAGTTGGTAGAAAGCTCTGTTTATTAGATTAAAATGCAAATCTCACATGGGCAGCCACAGAAAAGAGCTTGACCAGCTGCCGACACAATTACTTTTCAGCTAAAAGCACAAAGTGCTTCTCCTATGTTCTATGTTTGGAAACCTGGTTTGTTAATATTAAAGCCACTTTTTACCGGAACTGAAGCCTTGCTAAATATAGCTTTCCTCATCCTTGATATTGAGTTTGCAAAAGGTGATAAGAGGCAAAACAGAAACATGAGATTACTACAAATAGGGGAAATATTTAAAACAGTTTGTTCTTCTAGTGATCTTAAAGCAAGCTTCTTAGATAATATTTTCTCTCTGCAGAAATCCCCAAACAAAGCTGAATAATATTCTTGGAGAAAACAGCTTGTTGCAAGTAAAAAAATTTTCTGCATAAAGACTACAAAACTTAGTTTTCTATCTAAATGCATTCAGTTGTTCTGAGAAGGTGCTTCTAGGATTTTTCTGTGGATTTTGGAGCTTGATTCATAAAATCATTGTTAGCACAAAGTTATACTTAGAACTTAATTGGTACATGACTGTATCGGTCAGTGTGCTCTTCCAGATAAACAGAAAGAACTATTGATGTGAGATAACCTCCCAGCTGATCATATAATGTTCATGATTTCATGCACTTTGGTTATATTCCTATGCTATCAGTAAACATACTGATCAATAGAATTTTAAGGAAGAAAGTGATGTTTCAGAAACAGAACATATCTTTTCTTACACATGAAGAAGAGGATCCCATTACAGAAGTGCTTCTTCTTCTACTGCCTAGAATCCCACTATAGGTTAGTTTCATCCTCTCATAGATTGAGTTAGGCTCTAATGCAAGAAGTAATATGCCAGAATTAGGTGATTTGAAGGAAAGGAATGTAAGCATATAAATTTATTCTGTGTGTACCTTTGTGCGACAGGAGAAAGTCATTAAAGTGGATTATGCATCTTTCAAATATTTGTCACATAAATGTATTCAAGACTGAGTTGCTATGTAAAACTCATAAACACCTTATCTTAGAATAAGAATGCCTTACCTTAAATCAATGATTAAAGAAAAAGACATCAGAGAGGCCCTGAACCTGTCCCTTTCTTTCATAAAAGATAGCTTGAAAAAATAATTTAAACACAGAGCAAATTAAAGGAATTGAATCATACACAAAAGATAGTGTCTACATTTCCAAGTTGAAATGCTCTACCTCCTTTGGCTTCAGATAGCAAATTAGAGGCTTGTCTCTCATTCCAGCAACAACTTTTTTAAAAAATTAAAAGAGTATCTTTTTCTTAACTTCAATTATTTTTTCCAAGTTATTCTTTCTTAATAGGTAATCTGCACAAGTAATGTAATGGATTATCAGCACGGCATTTTTCTTCTCTTTTCTTCCTCACAGTTGGAACTAGTTGTTCTCTTTCTTTTTCCTATTCTATTTTTTAGATAATCTGTAATAACTTTTGACTTTTTCAATCAAACTGGCCTATCTATTATGAATAGCAGAACCTTAATACTGTAAAAGCAGAGTCTACTGGTCCTATTTTTGTCTGTCAACATTTCAGTGAATAGATCACATGCAGTTTCAATATCTTACTAACTTGTTTTCTCTTCAGGATGAGGACACTAACAAAAGAAATGCTCTGGCTCATCCATTGTTGCCTTCTCTGTCCTGTGACAACTAAGTCTTGAAAAAAACAGATTAAGACACTTTGTTCCTTGCTGGCCAATGAACCTAATAAGCCGACAATTCTATGTTCATTAATTAGCCAGAGGCATAAGTGATCGATAATTCTCTGAAGATTCCATAGACTTACAAATATATAAAATGTGTGTATTTAGTTTTTTGATGTCCAAATAAACGTGTAAATAGCCCAAATGACTCTGATGTATCTGAAACTGGATTTAGAAGGATTAGTGAGGGAAAGACAGATGGTTATGCGAATGTGTTGTTTGTCAACTGTTTCATTCTTGGAACCTATAGCACATGCTCCAGCATGACCTTCTGATGCATTGGACAGGAACAAAAAACAAACAAACCTTTGTAGCTCAAAAAGGGGCTTCAGTCACCCTCAACAAAGCCTGGGTAAAGATTGCAGCAAATTCATTCAAATTTCTGAAGAAATCACAAGCAAAATTGTCAAGAGTCATCTGATTCCCCCATCATATTAGGAAATAGAGATGTTATTTGGGTATCGTAATGCTGACTTTATTTGTAGAAAACAGTCATGTAGATATCTGGGTTTTAAGCCATTTAGGGTTTTTTTCTAGCACTCAGTCCAGAAGAGAAACCAGTGAAGCAAACACAATTTAGAAGGTAAACAATCCTGACCTTTGGCTCCATTCAAAAACTTTCAAGATTCATTCTGCAACAACAACAAAATCTGAATCATTTTCAAAGTTACCACCTTGTACTGGTATTTTACAGTTTTATTTTTTAATCAATAAAAGGCACATGAACATTTTTTCCCTAGGCAACATCATTTCAGATCCATATGAACTCTGACATCAGATCCATAACTTAGGCTAACTCAGACATATTGAGTCCGATTGTCATGCCTCTGGTGGAGACTGAGGGAGAGGAGGAACAGCCGACAGGGAGTGGAAGTGTAGCTTTGGAGGTTGTGGAGCAGGCTGGGGAAGGGCAGAGGCCAGCTGAGCAGTCAAAGGAGGACCCAGGCCCATCCCCTATCCATCCTAGGGCACAAAAGGAGGAGAGGAAAAGGGAGAGATGTGGTCTACTCAGGACGAGAGGGCCTTGATCCTCTTCATGAGCTGCAGCTGTGACATCTGAATAAGAGTATGGATCTGCGTACAGGCTGGAAACAAAGCGTGGAAATATCTCTAGTTTATAGTTCCTCTCTGAGTTTGGCATCCTTCCCAGTGTGTGTTATCTGTGGACATCCTCCAGCTCTTATCTTGCCTGGTTTGTGCTGATTTTTTCCTTCTTGTTGTAACTGTTTATGTGAGAGTTTTTTTGGCTTCTGTCAAGAATATTCGGAGCTTGGAAGCAAAGTGAAGGAATAAAAGGGGCTTCACCTGTTTTCTGTGACTGTATTTGTTTTGTATCCCACCCTGGGTCATCACACCTATATGGTGTCACAATAGCATTTACAATCCTGGGGAAAATGTTTCAAAGAGAGATAAAAAAGGCAAAGGTGATGACCAACAAAGAAAGGGTTGAAGGGTACTCAGTGGACTTCTCCCATGTAATTGTAGAGATGGTCATTTGGAAAAACAAGATATAGATGACTGCAATCTTCCAATCATTCAGTCAAACAGCCAGTTGGTCATTTATTAGCAAGTTTGATTATGTATGTGATTATGCTTTCAGTCCCACAAAATGGGGGAGGGGACAGTATGTGGCCCATTCTCCAAGAATTGTCCACTGGGTTATAAGAATGCTGTGGTCAAAATACAGGCAGGAACAACCTGTGAGTTTTGCTATTGCACTGCTATTCCACTGAAATTCCATGTTTTCTTTCATTTTCTTGGCTTTAAATATTTTTTTGCCTTTTCTTAAGAATTAAAGAAAAGTTTTAGTATGCTTTCTGGACAAGCAGCCCACTATTCAGGTTCCGATAACCTAACTTCATGCTACAGTGAAAAATTGTGAATACAGAAGCCTTTCTGAGCTTGGAAAGAAAACTATAATTTTCCAACCTTCTCTTCATTATTTTTTCACACTGCTTGCAACATTATTATTCTTCGCAGAAATGTCAGCGCCCTCTCCCCTTGCTTCTTTTCTTTTATTAACAAGCAAAGTTCAGATATTCAATACAGGGTTTGAGAAATATCACCACTTTAAAGAAGAAACAAACCTAAATACTATTTCATAAGAGAACAACTGATAATAATTCTGCGATTGTTAAAACATTATAATTTATGTTAAAGGGTTGTCAGAAAGCATCTAAGTGAATGTCAAGATAATACATTCCTTTGTACCTAGTAGGATGCATCCATATTATGTCAGTTTGCAGGCCAGTCTCTATACTAGAAATCCTAGCCCTCACAAAATATTATAGACATGCTTTGAGTAAAACAAAGTTTTAGTCACTTTTGTGGCATATTGCTCAAAATGTGCTAGAACAGCCTTATACCATACTTACAGTTATGCTGCATATTGCAGAGTGCAACTAAGGTTGATAATATAATCTGCATTTTATCTTATTAAAAAGCATAATGTGAAAAACTCAGTTGATCTAAATTATCTATTTTTAAATTGGTATCCCCCCTTTACTATTTTTATAAATAACTCAGGGCAGCAAACATACCTAATATTCCTTCCTCTTATTTTCCCCACAACAACAATCCTGTGAGGTGAGTTAGGCTGAGAGAGAGTGACTAGTTTAAAGTCTCTCAGCTGGGAAATGGGATTAGAACTCATGATCTTGTGGTTTCTAGCCTGATACCTTATGCGCTAGAGTAAACTGGTGTAGTTCCATCTGATGCTTCCATCTGATGATGACCATGCCTACAAAAGCTTGGAATGTAAGAAAAGGCACCTGGATCTCTTCAGGATTGCTTTCTCCACTGAGTTGCAACCTGACTGATTAGATGTAAATAAAAAATATTAAACATAATTTGTTTATTTGGTAAACATATTAAATAAGTTTAATACATAAGTAGTAAAGGACATGAATTAAAACATGAAATTTAAAAATATTAAATTCAAAAAGAGTTAGATCTGAATTAGATAGTCTGATTTTATGAAGTTGAATGAATGGATCAATGAATAAATTAGTGAGCGAATGAGTGAATGAATGTAGGAAATGAATGTAGAGGTTTAATTATAATGAAAGAAGCTCAAATGGAAGTATGAATTGGTGTCATCTAGATTGTGATGCTTATGAAAGACTGGATATAATTGCATTTTAGGTTTTAATTTATATAATGGAGTAATCTGAGATGAATTTGTGGGAAAACTGTACAGCATTCTGAAAAAATATTCTGCCAGATGGTATGAATAGGTGTGTAGGAAGAAGATAAGAATATAGAAAAAGTGACTGAGCTCTTCAGAAACCCAAGAATGAATAATTTTTAAAGTATTGCTCAGCAAAAGGTCTGTCAAATGCAAAGTTTAGAAACAAATGGGCATGGAAGCAAAGATTTAAAGGGAAAGAAAGGAGAATAAATATAGAAAGGCTGGAAGAAGAGAAAATATAATCCTATATGAGAACATATTTATTAATCTTTCAACAGAATGAGAGGGAGGTAGACATAAGGAAAGAGAATATGAAGCTGATCTCAACAGACTATTCCCTACTGCAGGGGTGTCAAACTCATTTTCATTGATGGCTGCATCAGAGTTGTGTTTGACCTCAGGGGGCCAGAGTGGGCATGGCCAGGATGGACATGGCCAGCTGAATATCACTCATGTCAGAGGCACCTATGGTGCCTGAGCACTCTGCCAGCAAAAACAGCTCCCGAGCTCCATTTCCGGCTGTGACAGCCTCCTGCAAGATTCTGCCAGCAAAAATGGAGCTTGTGAGGACCACACATGGCCTTCCCAAGCTGTTTTTGCTGGCAGAGGCACCACGGACTGGTCCTTCACTGTTTCCAGGGTGGCCCCATGGGCCAGATCTAGGCACCTCATGGGCCAAATCTGGCCCCAGGCCTTGAGTTTGACACTCCTGCCCTACTGCATATGAGTATGCTCTCCTCCCATCCTTGAGTTGAAAAGATATTATATTGACATAAACCAGAAGTGATATTCTGGAGAACCGGTAGCGGAAATTTTGAGTAGTTCAGAGAACTGGCAAATATCAACTCTGACTTCCCCGCCCCATCTATTGTCTGCTTCCCAAGTCCCAGCTGATTGGCTGGGTCTTCTTTTGTTGCCCTACAAAGGAGAATGGAGCTGGAAAGCAGGTAAGTGGGGTGGGGAGGGAATGGGATTTTGCAGTAACCTTCTCCCAGGAATGTATGTGACAGGGCATGCACAGGGGACTTCATATATGCCTTGGTTTTCCAGGTCAATTTTATCTTCGGGGTTTCTTAGGAAAGCTGCTATTTTTCTGTCTGTTTTGAACGCAGTCTTGATGTGATTGATGCCTGTGTAGTATCTTACTGATTTTGTCTATAGTATCTCTTATGTAGGGTAGGACAGCTGTTCCATAGGTCTGTTCATCTTCTAGGTCTCCGTTACGTCTCAGTGTGTTTTTGTGGATTGGGCCTGTGATTTTGCTTTTGTGGAAGCCGTTGGCTGCCAGTACTTTATTCAGGGTGCATGGTTCAGTCTTTAAGCCCATGTCACACTGCACCAACGGATGCAAAGAGGATGTAAAATGGACAAAAAAGCTTGCCATCCGTTGGTCCAATCCGTTGGTTAATGCGATGTACTCACTGCCTCCGTTTTGCTTCCTCTCTAATCCGTCCAGCATCCCGTTTATTGATGTTCAATCCGCCTCAGAAAGTTTTGAGCTGCCCAAAACTTTTGAGCGGAAAATGTATCCAAATGCATACCGTTTCTGCATCCTCTAAGGCATACGGCGGACATTCCGTTCTGCATCCGATTACGCATCTGCTATATCCGCTAGGCATCCACTGTGCATCCGCACAACTCAAATCCCGTTTCAGCAGTAAACGGCGCAGGGAAGGAAGCAGAACAGACGCGGCAGCGTTAGTAGGCACAGAGGGAGAAAGGGATGAAAAAGTGTTGATGCAGCCTCATCCACTCTGCGATCCTCTACACATCCGCTCTGCATCCTTCTAGAGCTCTGCATCCTCTACTGCATTCCTCTACGCATCCATCTACGCATCCTCTACGCATCCTACTACGCAATCCTCTACGCATCCGTCTCACGCATCCTCTACGCATTCTTCATCCTCTATACATCGCTCTGCATCCTCTATACATCCGCTCTGCGTCCTTCCCCACGTCCGTTCCTTTCGTGTTATCCGCTCTGCTTATGCCAAATTTTTGCCCCTTTTGAGAGTGGATAACAAACGGATGGAAGCATTTTGCTCGTCGCGGTGTGTCCTTTTTGCATCCATTGGGCAGGGTGTGACATGTGCCTTTATGTGTGTCTTGGCTGCCAGGCATTTGTGTGCTTGGCCAATGTAGTGGTTGGCACAGAGTTTATCTGCTGCTGGGTGGTGGTTGGGATTGGGCATTGAGGTAGCAGTTGGTGTGTGTTTTCCTTCTGGTGTATGTATGTCTATAGTGTGCCATCTGTGTTTTTTTTAGATTAGTACATCTATGATGAAAGGCATTTGTTTCCATTTTTCATGTGTGAATTTGATTTTGGGTGTATTTGCTGTTTAGGTGTGGTAGGAAAAATTGTTTAGGTTTTCTTTTCCATGGGCGCCCAAATCACAAATGCTGTCATTTGATGCTATTCTTAACCATAGTTTTGGGTTTGTGGATGGGCATGTGGCTAGGGCTCTGGATTTGAATGTCGTTCGATGAACAGGTTGCAATGACGGGGTTCGACAGTGGTGATCCCATAGGGGCTCCTTCAATTTGCTTGTATCTTTGACCTTTGTATATGAAATATGTGTTGATTAAGCAGTGTTCTGCTAGTTCCATGAGATGTTTGGGTTGTTGGTATTTATTTTTGATGATTTCTAGGGTTTCTTTTATTGGGACTTGAGTGAATCGCGAAACCATGTCGAAACTTACAAGCAGATCTTTTTGTTCCATATGTAGATCTTTGATCATTTCCAAGACCTGAAGACCTGAAGGACCTGAAAGCATGAATAGAAGAGATGACTACATCATACTGTCAATTATCTGGAATCCTGCACTCACAAACAAAAAAATCTCCACACCACAAGCCAAGCAAACACCTGGACACAAACAGATCCCCCCTGATACCTCCAGCTCCAACACACCTCATCCAGGCACCCAGATGAAACCTAGCTTCCTAATAAATGATAGCCATCTGTTTACCTGCAACCAAGCTGCACTAAAAGCCTCTGATACAGGAAACACAATGTTGCCAGCCAGTCAAGGCAAAAAAAAAAAACACGCTACAAAACAGACAGAAGATATTAGAAACACCAATCAAGCAGAACACAGCAAACTCCAAGACCAATAAACACAGACCAAGACTCCCAACCAATCAGGATGAAGAAAAAAATATTCTAACACAGTAGTAGGCTAGCACCAAATTTAAAACAGAAACAGCTGTGAAAGCCTGACTCACGGATGAACACAATACACAAGCCTGCTGTTGACAGATGAGATTCTGCTGAAACGTTGCTACAACTTTAAAAGCACAACTATAATGACGTTGGAAAATACCTGAAGAAAGCTGAATACCATACATACATACATACATACATACATACATACATACATATTTTTTTATAAATAACTTCTTCCTCTTTTTTTCCCCCACAGCAACCCTGAGTTGAGCTGAGCTGAGAGAGAGTGACTGGTCCAGAGTAACCCAACTGGCTTTCATAGTTAAGAAATAATATTTGTATTTATATTTAGATGATATGAAAATAATAAATACAAAAATAATAAAGGGAATCCTTTGAAATAGGCTTGGGAAATAAAGGAGAGAATATGTCTGCACAGCCACTCTTTCTGGTGAAAGAGAACAACCTTTAATTCTCCTCACCCTTTGTCTTGCATCACAATAGTGTACCTGTTGTTTACTGTAAAAAAAAAAATCAATGCAAACCTTTTGTTATGCAATCTGGCCAGGTGAGAAGGGGAAATGAGTGTATAGAATGTGGTACAGAGTTTTATAGCTGATGTTTGAAAGGGCAAGGGAGGCAAGGAGAGAAACAAAAATAGAAGAATGCTTTCCTACCATAGTAGCGTGGGGGAAGGCAGGAATGAAAATGAGAAATTGCAGGGCTCTTTTTGGAACCTTTAAAAATGAACTACAAAATGAAATTACATGCCAAGGAAACTGAAGTAGAATGATGGAAGTGTGCATGGTGAGTGAGTGCCAAGGCAGGAAATATGGCATGAGAAAAACACTTCAGATTAGAGTTCTGAGAACTAATCAAGATGAGTCCAGAAGTGCGATATAAGATGCATGAAGACATTACCACGTGGGATCAGATAAAACCATGCCACACAAGTTTCTGTCACAGCTTATGACTATTACTAAGGGTTGTATCTTATGATTCTTGATAAATATTTTTTTCTTAATGTACACTGACAGCATATGCACCAAAGATGAATTCCTTTTGCGTCCAATCACACTTGGCCAATAAAAAATTCTCTTCTATTCTATCAATTGTTTGAGAACTATATCATGTGGATCACTTTCCAAATAAGGTCGATAGCACAACAGGGTTACCTTAAGGCTTTTGTGTGAAATTGGCTTCAACTTAATGGCTAGAGACAATTGCCCACATTTTTAAAAAAATGTTATCTGCCTGATCAAGGATTGTACTGAAATATTTCTATCCCATCTTTGCCTTCAGAACAATTAAGCAATAGCCTTTAAAATAAACAACAGAAAGCCCTGATTTTTAAAAAAACTAAAATGTATTAAGGTGAATTTAGCATGATTCAGTCATTTGTGTATATTTGCCCTTTCTTATTTTCTTTGAATAGAAATGAAATCAATATCATCAATAACAACAGAAACTCAAAGAGCTTCTCATCACACAGTCACCATAGTCAAGAAAGTGCTCTCGAAGTTCCTGCAGGATCTCCAATTCATAGCTACAGAGAATGGCTTGAAAATATAGCACCTCAGATTCCACCACTAACACTAATCTTGATTCAGATGCTAAGGGGCCCCCATGAGCTTTTTTTTACAATTAGTGCAATATGTGTATCTCCACACATTCCAAAGCACTATTTAGCAGACTGTAGCAAACCTCAAAAAGGCTAAATAGTATCAGACCTAGTTATTACGTAGATGAGTTATTACTCAGAATTTCCAAGCTATGAATTAGACTGGTAGCTGAAAACATCCCACAAGAAGGCAGTGACAAACCACTGCCATATGGCTGCCAACAGTATGTCATTGTCAAAACTGAGCAACCTGGTATATGCAGTACAATGCAGTGAGAAATGGGCAGATCTGTACACTGGGAAAACAAAACAACCACTTCATAAATGCATGGCACAATACAGGAGAACAAACTCATCAGGACAAGATCCATCAGTCCATCAGTCTGCATTTAAAAGACGGAGGCCACTCTTTTGAAGACAGCAAAGCCTACAGTTTCGATAGAGAGGACTGCTGGTTTGAAGGAAGGGATCAAAGAAGCCCACTGTCAAAACTGAACATCTCTCTCTCAACAGAGAGGGAGGGATGTGACATCATCTATCTCCAGTCTACAACACAGTCCTTTTAGGAGTTCCAAGAAGGCTCCACACCCATTTGCACTACTCAGGTGACCCTGATGGCTTAGATAAACCTCCAAGTGGCTTCAACAACTCTCTAAAAGAATGCAAATGACCAGCTGTCTGCAAGGAGTATAAATCCTTCCATTGCCCACCGTCCAGTCAGAGCTGAAGGAGCTTCTTGGATGAGAAGCAAAACATCTTCCAAGAAAAACAAGAAAATCCACTTGCCTCTTGAAAAAAAGCACCTTTGGGACAACCATGACCTGGATGACTGAGAATCTCCATAGATACTCTTTGTCTCCCATTTTCTGGACAATAGATTGGACTGGTTGGGGAATTTTAAGAGTTGAACAAGCTTTGAAAAACACTTTTTTTTATAGTTCCAGCTACAATGTTGAATTTATACTCTATGGTACTTGCTCAGCTTTATCCATTGGAATGGAATTACAAACACAGATTTATATCACTTCATGGACATTGTTACTGAAAAGTTTGACAATACTCTCCAAGAGTGTGAGTAACCTCACTATGTATTAAAATTCTTCTTGTTTTTGAAAGCACACCATGGCACTTCCATTTCAACATTGGCAGAGAAATCTTACAATAACTAAATCTGTGTCTTATGAGAAGAACTTATATAAAATGATATATAGATGGCATCTAGCACCCTCCAGATTAGCAAAAATATATCCAACATCCAATCCAACTTGTTGGAAATGCAAAGGGAATCATGGTACCTACTTCCATCTGTGGTGGACATGCCCATTGGTCAAAAATTTTTGGATTAGAATCAAAACTTGGTTAGAAGAAATTGTCCAGGGTGGATTGGAGTGGGAACCTAAATTATATCTTCTGGGTATCATTAAGGAAGGTTATCCCTCCAAAGTAAATTATTTGATTATCCATAGCCTAACAGTGGCATGTATTTCACTGGCTCAATTCTGGAAATCACCTGATATACCACCAATACAATTTATTCAAAAAATTTGTGAATGTGCAGAAATGGAAAAATTCATATGAAAATTAAAAGGAAAAGAGGAGGCGGAATTTTACTTGATATGGAATAAGTTGTACGATTGGCTAGAACATAAAAAAAAATGAAAAGGGGAATCAAGGGGGAAAAACAAATTTATGAAACAGTTCAGTTAGTATTATTATCCACATGCTCTGGGTTTGAAAACATCTCTATGGATCTCAACATAAGCATTTTATAGAAGAGAAATAGTAGGCAATGAAAAATAGTTAATGTATCAGAATTATTGGAAAATCATCAAAGGAAATATAAAATTAAATCAAAAGAGCAACTAATGGCAGAAGGATACAGTTGTCAACACTTTTCCTATTTACAGATTTATGGTATCAGCAAAATATAACAGAATTTCAATTGCAGTTGTGTACCAGTGATAAACATGCAATTGCTAAATATATCAGCTTTTGCTGAAATTTGAAATGGGGAAGAACAGATTAAGGAATGTATTATAAAGTGGACTAAGAATTTTGGTTATAATATGCACATGGATCAATGGAAAGTATGGTTTAAAAAGGTTGAGAATAAACTGTCAGAAAAGAGCCATGCAAAGTTATTTTAATATATGAGTACTATGAGTACACCATAGCACTCATATATTACAATACACAAAAAGGTAGAAAAATTCAGCAATACTCACAATGCTTATTGAAACTGACAGAACTTCGTCAGCTGGAGAACTTGACTTATTTTATTAGAAAAATATCATTATTAACATTATCATGTTTTGATGATCAGAAAGAATAGGTTATTGAAAGAAGAGAATTATGATGTAATCTTAGAGAGAAAGAGAGGTTTTTAAATTGTGTGTGGCATAACAGAACACAGCATTAATACATAGATATTATCTTGGATCACAGTATCTCATTTTCAGGGTTTTCTCAGTAACTAAAACTGAGAAGCAAACAGTCTCTAACAAAGCAGTATTTATGAAAAGTAGCCGCTGATAATCTTACCCTCTATGAAAATGACTAATTCCCTTTTAAGGTTGGGTAAAGGCCCTGTCACACTGGCTGACGGATGCAAAACATTTGTAAAAAGGACACAGCGGATGAGAAAAATGTTCCATCCGTTGTTGTCCACTCTCAAAAGGAGCAAAAATTTGCATAACCAGAGCGGCACAACACAGAAAGGAACGGACGGGGGAGACGCAGGGCGGATGGAAAGCGGATTGCTCACGGAAGCTAGTGGATGGAAGCGGATGGGAATGGATGGCACATCCACAGGCTTCTGGGGGACCGCAGCAAAGTGGACGCACAGCAGAAAGAGCGGATGCAGAGCGGACGCCGATATGCGAAATGAAGCGGATGCATAGCGGAAGCCAAGCGGATGAAGCGGATGCACAGCGGAAGCCTAGCGGATTGCCTAGCGGATGCTAGCGGATGCCTAGTGGATGCCTAGCGGATGCCTAGTGATGTCTAGTGTTCACTGCGCATGCGGGGAGGATGCATTCGATTCAGCCCCACGGATATAAAGGGAAGCAGCTCCACAAGCAGGTCAACATTCAGAGGAAAGACCTGCTTCCAGACACATCGACTGCCTGCCTGCTGCCTCCTACCTGCCAGCCTGCTGCCTGCCTGCCTGCCCATCTGCCTGCCAGCCTTCCTGCCAGCCTTGCGCCTGCCTGCCTGCAGCCTGCCTGCCAGCCAGCAACCCCACAACCATGGGAAGAAGAGAAAGCCTCAGCCATCTGCTGCCAGCCCTGGCAAGAGGGACAGGGCCACCCTCCCACCCCCTGGCCCTCACTCTGCTTCTGGCTGGGCTCTGGCAGCACGGGCTCGCTCTTCTGGGGCTGGGGTCTGCTGCTTCTGCTTCTGGAGGAGCTGATGATGCTGCCTTATGTGGTGGTGCTTCTGCTCGTGCTTACTCCTGCTGAAGCTGCTTCTGGCGGTGGTGCTTCTGCTGATGCTTACTCTGCTGAAGCTGCTCCTCGTCCTGCTAGTGCTCCTGGTCCCTGCTCGTGTTCCTGGTCCTGCTGGTGCTCCTCGTCCTGCTGGCGCTGCTGGTGCTGCTGGCGCCTGCTGGTGCTGTACTCTGCTGCTGCTGATCCTGGTCTTCCTGCTGGTGCTGCTGGTGCTGCTGGTGCTTACTCTTGCTGCTGATCTGGTCCTGCTGGTGCTGCTGGTGCTGGTTGCTGCAGCTGGTGGTCTACTGGTGCTGCTGCTGGTAGTGTGGTGGAGGAGCAGCCCCTACAACCTGGAAGCCCCTCTTATGAGGGTCCATGTGGTCCTGCCAAAGGGAGGAAGAGGCAGAACTGATGAGAACGAGAGAGAGGCAAGACAACATCGAGGATGACATGAGAATGAGGTGCTGGAGTTGGCTGAGAGAGAACGAATATCTATGGCGGAAGGGACACAGGCTCTAATGGGGACATCAAAAGGAAGCAGGCTGCTTGGAGAGAGAAGGCGGAGAGCCTGGGCTCACCTTCGGAGTGCTCCTCTGCTGTGGAAACACATGCACACCTGGTACGGGAAGCTGCACCTCAAGAAATCTGGCCAGGCCGCGGTCAAGCTGATGGACAGAGAGACCTACGTGATGGCCAAGTGCAGCTTCCTGGAGGGTGAGATCCGCCACCGAGGAGCAGCCTCTCTCACAACCCTCTCTCTCAGGCAGCCTGCTGAGAGACCCAGTCCTCTTCCGGCAAGAGAGTCAGCTCCTGTCTCCAGACAGGTGTCTGTAAGATGCCACGATGGAGAACGCGCGCGACAGCTTGTTCTAACCGTGGCGGAGCGCGGTGGAGACCCCCTGGCCGCAGTGGGAGAAAGGAGATGGCACTTCCACCCACAGTCCAACCACATCCCACCCCCAGCTCCACCTCCCACAGAAAGGCAGAGAGCCAGGACAGGAGGGACAGAGCCACACTGTCCAGCTGGAGATAAGAGACACCATCAGGAGCAGCATAGATATCCTCTCTCAGCTGGTACACACCAACTCCTCATCCTCCAACCGCAAGCCCTTCCTCACCTATGTGAACCAACCCTCATGAAACATGCGGAAGCCCAGTACCAGGTGGTGAAGGACAGGATCACCGATCTGCTTCTCCCACCCAGTCCAGGCCTGCTCCTCCACCCCAGGTGATGTCCCTCCATTCCAAGGCTTTCCAAAGGCCCTCACTCTACCAGGGCTATGGCTACCAGGAGGTCCAGCAGCACAGGCAGCAGCCCTTCCCAGTCCAGGCACAGATTCATCGGACGACACCGCTGCCACCAGTTCCACTGATGCCACCGATGCCACCCACCACCACTGCTGTCACCGATCACCCACCCACCGATGCCACCGACGCCAGCCCTCACCCAGCTGCAGACGACAGCCCCACTATACTGCTTCCTTCCTCCACCCCACAGCCAAGCCTGGCCTCAGTACATCTGTCGTCGGTACTGGGCTGACACCCCATGGCATGGAGGAAGGAGACTCTCACATCACGGGGCTGAGCCAGCTGTCTGAGAGCTTCCTCAACACACCGTCCTCTGTTGTCCTCCGGGGCCAGGCACCCCAGTGGCGCTTCAGACCAAGACTCAGCAGCAGCCACCTCCACAGCACCTGGACCCTTCACCCCTGAGACTGGGCACACCTCTGAGTGACAGAGAAGATGCCAGAGACTGGGTGGCTACCTGTTAGACTTTATATGGACACTTGACTTGGGTCATTTTTCTTTTACAGCTTGTTATTAATAAAGATTATCTTTGCTTCACACACTGCTTCATTTATTTTTGTCAATAAAGTCTTGGTGGAAACTTTTAGAAATGGTTTAAGCCTTTGCATGTTGTGGGATGGGTAAGGATAGCAGTGGGATGGCAGGATACCTTTGGGATGGGTAATAGCTGTGGGATGGGTTAAGATAGCAGTGGGATGGGCAAGGATACCGTGGGATGGGTAATAGCTGTGGATGGGCAGAGATACCTTTGGGATGTTTAGGATAGCTGTGGGATTGATAAACCTCCAGTGCAAGCATAGTGGGACTGTATGGTCCACCCCCCAGCTGCCACACATATGGCCCTTATTACAAATAACAATTTATTCATTGATCCACACCTGTCAACACAAACAGAACTCTTATTAAATGCCCTGTTCATTGTAGGGCCCACCCAACATACATGGCCCAATCTCATCAGTGTGATGAGACAGCTGAAGAAGCATCCATTAATCATCTGTCATCCTGTCTTGCCACTCCACTGCTCCAGCTGGGGAGTTGCCACCAGTGTTTCAGGAGATTGCGCTGCTTCTTCCGTTTACATGAGGCTTCGTTGGGCTTGCACATCTCAGTTGTATATCAGGTTTCACCCTTGCCTCCATTTCCCTAGGCTCCATGTCCCCATTGCCTTTTGGAGTCCACGAGCCTGTTCTGCAACACTGGGCTGCCGTGCGCATGAGATGTGGCAGGATGCAGCAAGCTTCCACCGATGTTCCTCACGGTCTCTGGGCGATTGCATGGTGGTGAGAAGTATCTGGAACCTGTTGGTCAGGATGCCAAAGGCGTTCTCCACCACCCGCCTTGCCTGGACAGCCTGTAGTTGAAAGATCCTCTCTTCACGAGTGAGGCATCTGGAAGTGTATGGCTTCATGAGGTAGGTTCTGAGGTGAAGAGGGTCATCCCCACGAATTGAAGTAGGGCACATCTTGTGTGTCGTTGGCAGGGGTCTGGATCTGGGAAGCCCATGATGAGGTTGCATTCCAGCCCCACCTGAGGTCACTGGCATTGTATAACCTGGCCATCTGAAGATGAGCCGTTGCCTGAAGCATCGATGTACATGAACTTGTAGTCAGCATTGACCATGGTCGAAGAGGATGATGCTGAAGAAGCCCTTGTAGTTGAATAATAGGACCCTGACTTGGCTGGAGCTTTGCAGGCCACCTGCTTGCCATCTATGGCTCCAACGGTATGGGGAAGTTCCACTTCTGATACCACGCTCTGCAACTTTCTTCCATCCTTCTTCAGTGGAGGGCACTGGAGAGCTCCTCCAGGTATTCTTCGAGATGGCCGGCACCACTTCTCTGACCACAATGCTGATGGTTGTGCTGTGGCACCCTCCAGCCGTACTGCATGCTCCTGTAGGTGTCCCGGAGGCCAGGTGGTGCAGATCAGTGCCACCTTGAGTCGCCAGGTCCTGGCTGGGCCAGAAGTTGGTGCTCTGCTTGCGTCAACCTGTGGTCAGCCGCCCCACCAACTTCATCAAACATGGCTGGAGGCAGTCCTCATGTAAGTTCTGAATGCACGAGGGTCTTCGTTCCCTCAAGCTCCACCATGCACGCTTGTTGTACAGTCCAGTACTGCTGCTCTTCTCCCGACTCCATTCTTCGGACCCAGATGCTCTCTGGCCGCCTCCTTTTCTCCGTAGACAGTGTGAAAGAGCCTGTAGATGGCTTCGCACTGTTGTAGAAGGATGGTGGACTACCAAAAGACTGTGTTACGATCCATGCGTGGACATGACTGGGATGCTATGGAAGCAGCAAAAGCAAGTTGAAGGCTGAAGAGGTTCTGCCAACAGCAGGGCTGCTGTCTGAAAGTGAGATTCCAGGTGACTTGCTCCCCCTTTTTATAGGCAACATATAGGTTTTCCTCTATGTTCCTTCTGCCATCCTCTAGGCATCCTCTCTAGACATCCTTCATATCGAGATAGGAGTCCCCTCTGCGAACGTTTTTTCCGTATTTAAAATCTCTTGTATGCGAGCTGCATCCGCTTTCATCCTTTCTCACGATCCAGTGCTACTAACACAACGGTGTCCGTTCTGCGTCCCTTCCACTCCTCCCTGTTGTCCGCTTTCTGCTGGAGTGATTTGAGTTTGGCAGAGCACAGCGGATGCCTAGCGGAATAACGCGGCACGCGTAACGGATGGACCGACGGATGTATGAACGGATTTCCCCGTATGCGTAGCGGATGCAGAACGGAACGTTGGGTAAATTTCCGATCAAAAAAGTTTTTGAGCCAGCTCAAAAACTTTTTGAAGCGGATGGAACCTCCAGTCGACGGATCGCTGGACAGATAGCAGAGGAGAGAAAAACAGACGCAGTGAGTACAAAACGGATGCATCGCGTTAACAACGCGCATGGCACAACAGTGTTTCTCTCCACATTTTACATCCTCTTTCCATCCATTGGTGCAGTGTGACATGGGCTTTAATTATAACAATAATCTTGACTGTTCAAGAACATGTGATGAGAAGAACCATCAAACTGGCGGCCCAGATGCATCACATGCAGGCCACGTCCACCCTGGCTCCATAAAGGCAAAACTCATTGTGATTCATCACGATATGTCACATGATGTGATCAAGTTTGACACCTGTGACCTACTTTGATGAGGGAAAGAGAAGTAAGTAACAATGGGGAACATAGATGCAAGGAATATTTTAAGAAGGTTGGATGGGGCTAATAATTCATCAGAAATATAGATGCAGTCAGCTTTTGCTCAGAAATTCTTCTGTATAAAGATACTGAACTCATGAAATCTCATGGTTCCTATATACTGTTGGGGTTCTAAGAAGACTGCAAATACTCAATGAAGTAGGACTGGGGCAAAGGAATGGTAATTACAACAAAACCTATAGCCACTTCAACCTTAAAAATGCACCTCAAAAAGCACTAAATATTATCTCATTTCTATGGAGGGAAAATGGTCCTATGAATCATCTGTTGATTCTAGGGTTTTGGTACTGATTTAATACAATTTCTCAAGGCTACCTTGCTAGAGTAGAACTAAAAAAAATATAGAAAGGCTGGAGACTCTGTGGCCTTCTAGTTTCTGTTGAGCGCCTCCCAATATGTCACTATTGAGTACATAAGCTGGGGTTAATGAGAAAGGTAGTGTAGCAATATCTAGAATGATCACAGGTTCCACAACCCGATCATTCAGAGTTATTTCTTCTTGAGGAATTGACTCATGAGATCCATATTATTTGTAGGATAGCAGCCCATCCTGGAATTTAACTCAACATTTAACAGTGTCCTAGTGTCCTTGGTTCAGCTGTAGCTGGTGATTAATAAATTAAATTAAAAGCATTCAATTCTTCCTCTCATAGGTGGTCTATCTGCTTAAGTGTGGGTTCAATATTTTGACACTGATCTCTTGGTCACCTTTTGTGGTCATAGAACTGAATTCCCTTGGAAGCTTGCCTTGCTATCATATTTCTGGCCACCTTCCCACATCTTTTGTTTTAATGCTTTGTCAGCTGAGATTGCCTTCAGTATGCTTCTCAAGATTTCTTGATGGAGGTGATGAGTCTACTTTGAGAATGCTACTGCTGGTGCTGCTTTCTGGTTCAGCTTGCCATCTTCTGCTAGCTTCCTTCCTTTCACCTTTCATCTGAAAAAGCCCAGCAAATTCTCTCTTGAGGTTTTCCTGAAGTTTTAATTGAAGCACAGGAAGAATAGAACAGAAGAGAATACCTTTATTGTCATTGCATTCTACAAATACAATGAAATTTGAAAGCTACTCCAGCACAGTGCCCCAAACACATCACAAATCACATACAGAGTATAGTAGTAGTAGTAGTAATAATAAATAATAATAAAATAATAATAATTAATAATAATAATATAATAATAAAATAATAATAAATAATATATAATAACATCATCATCACAACCTAGTCTAAAAACCTATCTTAAAACATATAGTAAGTTAGATAGTTTAAAAATGCCACTATATACAGAGGACTAAATCATATATGCATTGTTGCATTGAAGATAATTATTGCCTTGGAAAAGAAACTGTTTCTCAGTCTATTAGTCCTCATTTTAAGACACCTATAGCATCTCCCTGATGATAACAGTTTGAAATATGAATGACCAGAATGAGAACGGTCTCTAGTGCTCTAGAGAGCTGAGCAGGATTAAGAGCACTCAGAAGATGATTGTAAATAAAAGAGTATCCCTTGGCAACTTCTCATTAAATAAGTGCAAGAAAGATATCCTCCCTTTGTAAACATTTCATCAACATTCTTGTTGGTCATATGAGAACTGGTAAGAAAAGCAAGGGAACAAACCACCAGACAATTTATTTCTTTAACTCTAATGCAGGAAGATAATCCATAGCAGTGGGTCAAGAAATTATCAAAAAGATATCAGGCAACAAGACTATGGCTGGCAGTTTAAGAGTCTTCTGCATGAAGCTGAATCTTCTACTTCACAGTAATACAAACTACTTTCCCTTTTCTCCTCTGAGCAACCTTAAAAAGCTAAGAGATGAATGGTGCAAACTGAAAGAAGAATGAGTAAGGAAGAGAAGATTATCCAAAGTACCTGAACAAGAAGTAATGGATGGAAAATAATCAAGGAAAGAACCAATCTAGACCTAAGGAGAAATTTCCTGACAGTGAGAACAATTTGTTCTGTATGTAAATAGTTGGCTCCAAATAAAATGAAGCCGCAGGAAGGCGGCAAACTCAAATGAATGTCATTGGCTACAAGCCGGCAGATACAAAAGGTATAAAAGACT
>BHFT01041935.1:0-107588 GCA_004320025.1 Laticauda laticaudata | reverse complement strand
TCCGTTCCTTTCCGTTGTTGTCCGCTCTGTTTATGCAAATTTGGGGCACTTTTGAGAATGGATAACAATGGATGGAAAATTGGTTCATCCGCTGTGTCCTTTTTACATACGTTTTGCATCTGTCGGCCGATGTGACCTAGCCCTTATTTGAATCCCATCACTGCTAGACATGCCCAGTTTCTGCAGCCGTTTTTCATATGTTTTAGTCTCAAGGCCTTGATTCATCTTAGTTCTCTGTACTTTTTCCAAAGTCTCAACTTCTTTTTTTTGCAATGCAATGACCAAAACTGGAAGCAGGATTCCAGGGGTGGTCCTACTCAGGTTTTGTAAAGCGGTACAAATACTTCACTAAATGGTGAATATAACAAGAGCCGGTCTGTGTACCTTGATCTGAAGCTATGCTTGCTGCAAAGGACTGGAGATAGGTAAGTAACTCTTTAAATAAAAGGAGAACCATAAAGAAAGCAAATATATTTGTTTTTGCCGATGCAAGCGTATAGCATTTTATGCGCAGTAAAGCCGCAACCCAAACCATCAATCCCGGGTTTCTAAGTTCTGCTGTATAATTACTACTAATACATAGCTGATTGCTTGAGTGCTACCCTCCCAAACAATCATGTAAGAATAGGGTTGGAGAAGATAGCTTGAGTTTTTTCTTCACTTTCTCCTCCCTGACAGCTGCCTTGCAGTAACTCGCTGTTCCATTTCCCTACCAACCTTCCGGTATTTTTAGCAAAATTACCATATTGTGTTGTGCCTTTCCAAAAATTTATCTCCAATTTTTAAAAAAACAACACCACATATTTCTGCAGAAAGCTGTTTTTTTCCCCTCCCTGCTCTTTTCTGCAACTTTCCCTCCCCCCCCCATAGATTTATTTCTAGCTTTCAAACATTGGCAGTTTTTGTTTTAACCTTTTCCCTTTGCCAACGCTGATAGATTTCAGAGTAAATAGTAAAAGGAGCCATTTGCAGTTGCCAACTGTAAGTTGGTTGTGGACGTTGTTGTCACAGGAGGTAATGAGGGGGCTGCTTTCAACAGGAAACAAAACCGTTGCTACCTACTGAGCTTGGTAAATTGGGGACCGATGCAAGCAAATTGCACGTCATCCTCATTTTATGACCGTAATTGGGACCAAAGCTTCTGTTGCTAAGCAAGATGACGGTTCAGGGCGTTCAATTTTTACAACTTTCTTTGCCATGGTGTGAACCATTTATTGCAGTTGTTAAGTGAAGCACAGGATCATTAATTGAATCCAGCTTCTCTGTTGGAAGCCAGCTGGGAAGGTTGTAAATGGTGATCACAGGTGATTCCAGGTTTCTGCAACTGTTATCAATACATCCTGTTTGGCAAGAGCTCAAATTTGGATCGTTTAATTCTAGGCATGCTGTGATGTGAGAGGATTGGTCAGAAGCTACTGCAGCTAGAATTGTATTTGCTCAAAATTGCAAAAATGAGGAAATTCCAATGGAAGAGGAGGTGATTAAGAAAATAATGCAATGTGCAGAAATGAATAGATTAACATTAGCAATTAGAGAGCAAGAAGAAAAAAATACTTTTAAGATTTGGCATTTATTTTATCAATGGCTAAATGGAAGAGTAAGAAATTGAAGTATATTGTAACAGTAATGATATACTATAATTGATTATTTTTGAATAAATTATACTATGAATATAATCTAGTAAGAATTGAGATTTGCTTTTAAAGATAGCCTGGAAATGAAACTAAAATTTTAATGATAATATAATAATGAGATAATATGATATGGAATGTTGATTAAGATATAATACGAATGTAAAGTTAAGAGGAAAGGATTATAGATATTGTGCACATGATATATATACCAAACCTATAGGCCAGACAAGGAATAATGGATGAAACTGAAAAAGGAGAGATTTAACCTGGAAACAAAGAGAAATTTTCTGACAGGGAGAACAGTCAACCCCTGGAACAGAAGTTGCCCTCAGAAGTTGTGGGAGCTTCATCCCTGGAGGCTTTCAAGAAGAGACTGGACTGCCATCTGTCAGAACTGGTATATAGGGTCGCCTGCTTGGGTGTGGGGAGGTTGGACTAGATGAACTACAAGGTCTCTTCCAACTCTGTTAATCAGGTATGTGAGGTTGTGTGACACCTCCTGACCCTCTGGAAATCATGCAAGAAAGCCATGCTCGTATGACCTCCACAGCCTGCAAAAGTCATGTGCGAATGGGCATGCATTGGCATGATTTTGGGAGGCTGTGGAAAGCATGGGCCATGCCCTCATGTAGCCTCCCCAGCGTCCAAAAATCATGAATGGGGAGTGATTTTTGTGGGAATGTGTGATGCTTTGAGAATCATTGTGTAGCACCGGTTGTTTTGAATTGCATTTGTCCTTTCAGGCTCCATTTCTCTTGTTCTTTCCCCCTGTGTATAGTACATGTGTTTGTGTGTTTCCACATAGCATGCATTGAAATGATTAACAGGAAGAGCATAAGTGAGACATGTTTCAGCATTGACCCTTCTGTGAGTTCCTGGTTGAGCAAGGGAGAGTTTTTTTCAACAGTATGCTCAGCATGTCTTTGTACTGAAGGTATTTCTGGCATTTATTCAGTCAACGTGCCCAGATTGATATGATGAAATATTGCCAGTTTCTTTAGTTTGGGGTTGGCATCCTAGTTGGCTTGGCCAAGTTTGGTTGATTGGCACTTCCGGGATTTTTTTGAGAGATGTCAACAATAGAATGTTTGCAGACAGGTTGGGAGATGTGAACCTCTTCTTCCCTCTTTATTTCATAAAACAAGATCCTGCAAGGCTGAAAAACAAAAATGTCATGGTATTGTTATGAGAAAATGTCTTTGGGATTTGGCAAACACCTGCAGAAGTGTCCTTGGTTCTCATGGGTCATCTTCTTGATGTCTGGAGCCTACATTCCATTTCCCTGCCCAAGCGAGAGAAGCTTCATCTGTGCATGAGTGAGATCTAGGTAGTGCACGAAACCACGGTGCTCCCCTCCCCCCCTTAGTTCATGGAAAAATTGTTTCCCACGGAACCAGTCCCTGATGCCCAAAAGGTTGGGGACCCCTGCTTTAAAAAGGAATTTAAATATTTATTTAGGAGATGACCAAACTGACCCAGAGGAGGGGTCAAACATATCAGTCCAGAGTCCCTTCACACCCACAAGTGATCTAAGTCCAGCCCACCTTGAATTCCATTGACTCTTATCTCCCACTAATTTCCTTTGGCAGTTAGTAGTTCAGATTCTTGTAGAGAACTCAAGTTCGCTACAAAATTTATTCTCAATAAATCTTTATATCCATTTGAATATGGGTCTCTTGATTTTCCTGGCGCTTGACAATTAATGGGCAAATAAGGCAGTCTGAGTTACTACCTTGTTGCATCTCCCGTAGTAATTCACCAAAAGATTTTGGAGAGATTTTTCATTCTCTACAGCCTCCAGCTAGATCCAGCTCCTTTTTGAACCTTGTCTGTTTTTTTGTTTGGTTCTCCATCCATACCAAATTTGGACCTATTATGATTCAACAGAAAATCTGAGACTCAGTCGTATCCATAAGTGTATTTATTTATTTATTTTTATTTATTTATTTTGTCAAGCAATTATAAGGTAACAGGTATAAGTATAAACATAGTTATGGATACATGAAATGGATATATATAAGAAAAATTAAAAAGAAACAAAAGCACAGGGATGGTAGGCACATTGATGCGCTTTTGCACACCCCCTACAGACCTCTTAGGAAAGGGGTGAGGTCAGTAGTAGACAGTCTAAGGTTAAAGTTTTTGCGGTTTGGGGAAGAAACCACAGAGTCAGGTAGAGGATTCCAGACATTGACTACTCCGTTGCTGAAGTTTTATTTCCTGCAATCAAAAGTGTAGTTGAGGACTATCTGTCATTAAAAGAGACACTTTACCTGAGAAAGGGACACAGTGGCTAGGGACCTGGATAAGAGGATGGGGAAAAGGAAAATTAGAAAGTTATTAACGCGAAGAAGGTTGCACGTTAGGTAAGCTATACGCACGCTTCAATTTCAGAAATAGCATCACTCTGTAATGTTCCTTGCTGTGAAATCTCAGTGGGGAAAGCACAAACGACATTCCTGTTGTGTTTGTCGGCTTCCCCAGGGGGGGATTGTAACAGTTTGTTCCTAAAGAGATAAAGATTCAGCAGACAGATATGTAAACAGCCAGTTGCAATTACCAGTGAAAGGACTCTACCCAATGTATATGGAGATATACTCCAGATCTCAATTGGAAGTCGTGTTCGGTTGCTGACGTTTTTCTAAATCCCTCCTTTTCATTTCACTGCACCTGGTTAACGGGGTTTGATATGGTCATAAGACTAATCAATTAATAAACGACTACAAAAGGTGAGAAGCAGGCTCGGTGAAGGTTCCCTTGGGGCTTTGTAGGCAGCTGCTGAAAAGCCCAATGGGGATTTGGATGGCTGGTGTGAAAAGCGAGAGAAACTGCAAGGAAGCTGTGCTCAGATCCAGCAGGGTCTCTATTCATCACTTTTATTTTTAAACAGTGTTATTACACAAACTAATAAAAAAAATAGAATAAATGTAACCAGTAGTATTAAAAGATCGACACAACCCCACTGATGAAGTGTCGCAATAAAGGAGGGCTGGTAATAGTTTTATGAATGGGGCAAGTCCCCAAACTTTGGTTCATACAGTATTGCTTTAGTCTCCTGTTGAAAAAAAAGATTGATTCAAATGTTGGCAAAGCAACACATATCAAATCAGCTGCAGATGTTTGTTTCCAGTGTGGGATGATAATTTTTTTTGATCAGCCTCCATTTGTAAAAAATTCAGTCTTGCTCTGTTGAAAGCTAGTCACACATTGATAAGTTAATTAATATTAAAAAGTATATAATAATTCAATCAATGTGAGAAATGTCCTTGTTACCCAGTTACCCACCAACTGGTGCAGTTTGCAGATGCAACTTTGCTAAACTATGGGTGGAGTATCTGGTGGGCCATTATGAAGAAAAAAGTTATTTTCAGACTGAACCTCATAAAGGTACTTCCACCATATGTCCTCAGCCTTGAATTGCTCTCAAGGAAATATCACTTCATTCATGAGGATTTGATCAACTCACTGGTTCTTTCCTTCCACTTTCTTTTTTTGTAGATCGACAGGACAGAAACTGCAGTGAACAATCTCAACCCGGCTTTCTCCAAAAAGTTCATCATAGATTATCACTTTGAGGAGGTCCAGAAGTTGAAATTTGCCTTGTTTGACCAAGACAAATCAAGTATGCAATTGTACGAACATGACTTCCTGGGCGAATTTTCTTGTACTCTGGGATCGGTGAGTGTGGTTGTGAATTTCTGACTTACCAATGCTCTTTGGAAGAAAGAGGGTAGGAAAAAGTGATGGGAAAGAAGGTTGAATCCTTAAGCTGGGAGGAGCCATTGAGTCCATCAAGCTGAACCCTCTGATCAGGTCAAGAATCCAAGCTGCAATGTCCCTGACACATGCCTCTCCATCTTCTGCTGCAGGACATCCAGAGAAGTTGGTCCACCACTTTTTTGTGATACCTCTTACTTAGATCAAAGCCCCATTTTCAGTTTCCTCAAAACAAGCTCAATTCCTGGTGACTTCATAGACTCATCCTTATTGTTTCCTTGGCAACAGTATGAAAGTACTTTGCTGTCTTCTAGAAAGTCCAAAGCTTTGGGCTTTTGTGATAGTCTCCCATTCAAGAGTAGACAAGATCAGTGGTCGCCAACCAATGGGCTGTGGCCCACTGGTGATCCGTGAGAAAATTTTGGTGGTCTGCAGAGAAATGTCACCCTCAGAGCCCCCCCCCCCAAAACAATTAATCCAGGCTGGTGTGGAACACAAGGCCTGCACACCCACATGGCCCACAGGAAACCTGCCCGCCCACTCACTCTCTTACTGGCAAAACTTGCCTGTTAAATTGCTATTTTTCTTTTCGACTCAAACTGTTTCTGCTGTGCTGGGAGATTTTAAATTCGGTAGAAAGTAAGGAATTGTTGGATTTCTTGCCTTTTTTGTACTCTTTAGATCTTCAGCTCTCTTGTTTAAGCAGAGCCGAAACTTCTTAAGGACTGAAGCAGCTGAGACTCAGATCGCTGATGGCAGAAAACACAGATCTTGAAGTGAAACTGTGATTCTGTGAGAACTCAATCTTGCCTGCCTGCTTTGCCTGATTTTTTTGAAAAATTTGCTTGCTTTTTAATAAACAATGCAATATTATAATAAAATATTTATAATATTACTACAGCTATGGGCCAGACACAGCACAGCCCCAGCCACAGCAAATTTAGGACATGCCCACAGAACGGTGAAGAAATTTGAATTCCACCTCTGCTTTTCTGTGGTGTGAGAGAGAGAGGGGGGGAGGAGGGAGGGAGAGGAAGGGGAGACTGAAAAGAAGAGAGAGAGTTAGATCAGATCTCTCTCTCCCCTCTCTCTCTCTCTCTCTCTCTCTCTCTCTCTCCCCCTCTCCCACCAACGTCAGCAAGCTACCGTCTGTCAAAATTCATATTAGTGGTCCCCAGGATTTAAAATTATGAGTTTGGTGATCCCTGAAGTCGAAAAGGTTGGCGACCCCTGGACTCAACCCTGCTTAGCTCTCCAATCCAGATCAGGTCACCCATTGAGACACATGGCACCAAAGATCAGTGACATTCTGGATCTTTTGTTTTGGTACTAGACAATTAAAAGCAAGGGGAACATAAAGCAGGGAAGGTAAATCACATTTTGATTTTTTTTCTTCTTCCCTGGTGTGTAGAGTGATGTTATTCAACCTTGTATTCTATTATTTTGGAGCCTTAGAAAAAAAGGTTCAAAGCAAAATTTGGTGCTTTTAAAAATGGAAAGGCCCACCTCTGGGAACTGGTGGTTTGTTTTAATAAGGTAAGCAATATGGTGGGGAAAGGATTGTAGGAGCCCCCCTCCCCCCAAATGGGGTTGGGGGCGACATGCAAGTTACTCTCCCTCCCTCCATTATAAAGGCATCAGTGCTTCTGTCACTTATTCTCCCAGCCATTCAGACATTTGAACTGTTTCTGTCTGTAACAGTTCAGTGAAGACATTGTGGCTGGTACTTGCTCAATGTCTAATCATCCAAGAATTTGCCTGCCCTTTTAATAATTGTCTAAACTCATGATTACTCTTGTAGTAGAGTATTCATCTGCTAAGAAGAGAAACAATGAGTTAAGACAAGAAGAGAAAGAGTGGGGGGAAGGGGAGGGGCAAGGGGTGGAGAAGAGAAGGGAGGGGAAGGAGAGCAGGGCAAGGGAAGGGAGAAGAGGGGTCAGGAGGGGAGGGGTCCCTGTTCTCCGTTCCCTTTCCCTCCTCTCCCTTGTCTTCCCTCTTCTCCCCTGTCCTTCCCTCCCCTCGAAAAGGAAGGGACAAGAGGAGAGGGAAGGGAAAGAAAATGGAGGGAAGGGAAGGGACAAGAAAAGAGGGAGAGGAAAGAAGAGAGGAGAGGAAAGGAAGGGAAGGAAAGGAAAGGAAAGGAAAGGAAAGGAAAGGAAAGGATCACAAGAACTGTTAGGAACATTTTGAAAATGCTTTTAAGAATTAGGATTCAGATCATGTGTGTGCATGAACACAAGACTTCTCTGCTCTTTTTCAAGCAAGCCTAAAAAAAGATGTTGCTGTTTTCAGACACACATGAACTTCGACTTCTTAAAGCAGCAGCATCTCCTTTTCAGGCCCCTACAGAAGGCCAAGAAAAGATGGGCTGTTTGAATTAATAGCTGAGCAATTCTGCGCTCGTGTGAGGATCGAAGCACGAAGAATTCCCGAAGGAGGCACAGCCCTGATTATTATTAGCAGGTGAAAAAGGGAAGAAAAATATGGGGGGAATCTTGTGGAAAAGCAAAGTGTGACTCTTCACAAAGTGCAGGGTTTGTTTCAAAGGGCCCCTTGAAAGAGAAGCTACTTGCAGTTATTCCTACGGTGTTACTGTGGAATACAATTTTAATTATTTATAATTAAATGTATTGGCCATCTAAGCAGAGAAATTATCGTATATAACTCCTTCCCATATGTAAGTTCTTTACCTACGGTAGCAGGAAGAATACTGCTAATAAGGGAGAAAGTAGCTCAATCAAATACTGTAACTCTGTTTATCATTGAAGTTGTGGCTGGAAGAAAATCCCAAAATAAATTTCCTCCCCCTAATTTTCTTCGGTCGATCAACGGTTTGCTGTTTGGTGGGGTGGGTTGTACTGAGAGAATGACGGGCTCAAAATCCTCCCGGAGCTTCTGAGACTTATTTGGAGGGGGGGGACTGGATCTGAGGCAGGGGTGAGCTTCCATTTTTTTTTCAATTTTTGCAATTTTAGCAATACTCTGTCTGGTTGCTGGGTGGGCATGGCCATGGTGGGCAGCCTCCTGCACCACGGCGAGGGTGAGGTTGCCCTCCCCAGGCTCTGGAGGCTTTCTTTGAGCCTCCAGGGGGAGCGAAAATGGCCTCTCCGGGCTCCGGAGGCCCATATTTCACCCTTCCCGAGCTGTATATGCCCTGCATATTATGTATATATAATATTGTATATTATAATTATGTATATGTCCTGCACTTACCTGCATCCAAAAGGGGCCACGTGGAGACTCCTGGCAGGGGAGGGGCAGGGTGGGTGGGGCCTGCCAGGAGTGGGATTTGGGGGTTCTCTTGTCTCCTAGCCTGTACCCTTCACCACTGAGCCCTACTGTCTCTGGGGCCAAGAAGGAAAAATTGCCCTAAATTCACCCAAGATGCTTCTCTGTGCGAACGAGGACCCACACCTGTGTATTCCTAGTTCCACAGCTCTCCTGCCTACCAATTCTGCCAAGAATGTAGGAGATATTTCCGACTAAATAGAACTAGCTCTGCTAAGGTTATGCAACGTGGTTCTCCCTCCCGCATGAGGGAAGCTACGTTCTGCAGGTAGCCATGGGTACCGTCAGTGGGCAAACAGAAACCAGCTTGCATCCCTCCTGACTTAGATGCCTGCACTGAAGAATGAGCAGCCTCCTCTGTAGGCTGAGAATTGCACCTCTTGTACGAATGGCAACCCTTATTTCCACATTTGCATGTGAACACCCATATGTGCATGGTGTGTGTGTGTGTGTGTGTGTGTGTCAGCAGGCGTGTATATTGATAGGGTGTAAGGCTGAGCACCAAAGAATGGAGGCCTTTGAACTCTGGTGCTGGAGAAGACTCCTGTGAGTCCTTTGGACTGCAAGGCAATCCAACTGGTCAATCCTGGAGGAAATCAACCTTGAAAGCTCTGTAGAAGGCCAGATCCTGAAGATGAAACTCAAAGACTTTGGCCATGAGAAGGAAGGAAGGACTCACTGGACAAGAGCCTAATGCTGGGAATGATGGAAGGCAAAAGAAAAAGAAGGGGACGGCAGAGAAGGAAGTGGCTGGATGGAGTCACTGAAGCAGTTGGGTTAAATGGACTCTGGGGGATGGTGGAGGACAGGAAGGCCTGTGTCTGAGCTAGGCTTCCTCAGAAAGCATAAAACAGAGTCTTAGTCCTGGCAAAGCCTCTTTTATTTCCACAACTGTGAACTATGTCCATTCACAGCCTGAAGGCTTCCCAAACAGTCTTTCAGGGAAATGTTTATAAATACCCACCTTGACCGCAACTTGGAATGCTGCCAGGGAACTAATTTCCAGGCTCAGGACAAGGCCAAACTCGACACAGAGTCAAGCAGAACTTTTCAAAGCTTGAGTCGACCAGACGAATTAATTGCTTCCTGCAAAAGCTCACATCCCATTTGTTCTTCTTTTATGATCTATGGCAGGGGCCAACCATCTCCGAGGTGTGGCCTTACTCCTGAGTCGAACATGCTTTCTGAATCATTCTTATCTTCTGCTAGCCCTGTGTATGCGCAGGCTGGGAACCGGTTCCAGAACCTCCCCCACCTCACTGCTGTCTGAGTCTGAAGGCAGCTGATGACTTCCAGACTGTCCTGGCCCCATCTCTGCCTCTGATGCAGAGCCCTTGTCCGAACCCTCCTCAGCCTCCAAGACTGGCCCAGGTTCCTCCCCAACCTCCTCACTACTGTCCGATTCTGCTGCCAGCTTTGTCAGCCGCTGGCGGGCCACAACATCTTGGAGGAACATTGTCCATGGGGTCGCGATGGGTCGGACACAACTTCACAACTAACAACAACTAACAACAAAATGCAAATGAGGGTGACGGTTCATTCTCCAAGCTTGTGGAGAATGGTTTCCAAACATAGAGCAGAGTTTAGGGAATGTCCGTGTTCCTCTGTTTATAAGGGCTTTGGGTGTGGGTGTATCAAGTGAGGGTCTTGTGATGAGTCAGGTATAAATCATCAGTGGGTCTTGTGATAAAGAGATTACATCAGGTGAGGGTCATTGGGATTGAACTGCTGGTTGGGAGGTTTGCATAGGTTGGTCGTGGGTCAGGGCTGCCTCTGGTTGGCTGTGGGGTTGATTTGGATTCTGGGTGGTTCGTATGCTGGTTGTGGGTCAGTGTGTCTGTTGATGGAGTTGTTTGTGGAGTGCCAGGTTTTGATGGACTTATTTCCAGGTTGAATCTCTCCTTGTTCAGTTTCCATCCATTGTTCCTTTTCTGGCCTTTGGGTGCCTTGGAAAATAGCTTGACTCCTTCCTCTCTGTGGCAGCCCCTCAAATAAACCTTCCGACGATAGTATAGAGGGGACCAGGGAAAGAAGTAATTTCATAGGTACGGGTTAAGTAACATACAAAATGTCTCCAGTCCCCAAATCATCCTGGTTGCTATTCTCTGCACTCTTTTCAGAATCTCAACCTCTTTTTTATAGTGTGGTGACCAAAACTGGATGCAGTACTCCAGGTGTGGTCTTACTAAGGCTTTATAGAGTAGTATTAGTACCTCACTTGATCTTGATTGTATCCATCTGTTCATGCAATTTAGGATTGTATTGGCTTTTTTGGCTGCTGCTGCATGTGGTTGGCTCATATTTAGCTGTTTGTCCACCAGCTAAATATGAGCCATCATGCAGGACCCTCATCTGAGTCCTCCCCAGATTCCCAGACTGGTCCCTGTTCTTCCCCACCATCCAATTCTGCTGCCAGCTCTGCAGACTGTCTGCAGACGACAACACACGTATACTTGTATACTCGTGTGCACTTTCAGATGCACTGTTTACAAGCAGCCCATCAGCAAATTTGGAGAGAGTTTTTAAGAGAACATGGTTCAGCCTACTTTTCTCCTTCTTTTAATTTCATTTTTACATCAGGAGGCCGGGCAGCTTAGCCCAATATTTTTAATGCATCAGATCAGATGTGACCTGCCTGCTTGCACAGATTTGGAGGAAAAAAAATTCAGTTCCTGATTGAGTCACATGAGGCAAATCTATCCTTCCCTCAGGATGTTTCTCCTGTCTCTCTTCTCAAAAGTTGGCCGAGTTTGGAATTTTCTACAGGTTGAAGATGGATGTGAGCCAATAGAGATAGCCTTCTGGTCTGGTTTGGACTAGAAGATCTCCAAGGCCTCTTCCAGCTCTATTCTACACTGAAAAAAAGGAAAGGAAAGAAAAGAAAAGAAAGAATATCTCTGAAGTTTCTGAGAGTTGAATTCAGGTTGGAGGAAAGATGCTTACTTTAATTTCAATCCCACTGAGATATACCTGGACTGCTTTTGGGTATCACTCTTAACTTGATTTCAAAATTGACCTTTTTTCTATGTTTGCATCATTCATAGAATTATGAACTATCTGAACACATTAAGCCAGTGGTCATCAACCAGTGGGCCAGGGACCACTGGTGGTCTGCAAGAAAATTTTGGTGGTCTGCAGAGAAATGTCCACCCCCAAAGCAATTAATCCAGGCTGCATGGGAACACAAGGCTGTGCCACCCACATGGCCCATGGGAACACAAGGTTTGCATTGCTTGCATTGTGAACAACATGAGGTAGTGAGGGGAGGGGGGAAAGGGCAGAAAGGGGAACTTGCCCCACGTACCTCGCCTGGCCATCGGGCTGCTTCATTCTGCTTCTTTCTTCTGCTTTCAGTTGCATGCAAAGAAAGCAGCAGAAGTTTTTCTTTCTCTCCCCCAAACTCCACCAGAAATGAGTCTTTGGGACCCTGCAAGGCCTCCTGCTCCAAGAGGCTGTGACAGCACGACAAGTCACACAAAGACTCATTTCTGGCGGAGTTTGAGGGAGAGAAAGAAAGATTTCTGCTGCTTCTGCTGCTTTCATTGCATGAAGCCAAAAGTCTCTCTCTCTTTGCCCCACTGAGAACGGAGCTGGAGATGGTATCTTGCGATCCCAAATAAAGAATGATGGATCGGTAAGAAAACGGAGTGGGGGATTTTCCTGTAGACTTTTTTTGGGATTTTCCCAGGGTCTCTGGTCTGCGGGATTTAAAATTATGAGTTTTGTGGTCCCTGATGTCCAAAAGATTGGTGACTCCTGTGCTAAGCTGTGCACCATGCACCCTTAACTGAGATTAATCCTAACCAAAGTTAGCATGTTGTATAAATGTGTAGCAAAAGTAGTCTTGTCTACTGCAGTTGCAACTGGCAATTCCATACTTAAGTGAATTGGTCATAAAGCACATTTCATGGTCTCTTGGATTACTAAACTGATAATTTTTGTAAGAAGCTGAAGTCTTCCTGTCTCATGTGCAACAGGAGAGTTTTGCTCAAAAAATCATGGACACAAAAAAAGCACAAAATGATATAAATACTCTTAGTAAGGCTGGTTACTTGAAATAGGTGAGTAAATATAAATGTATTTTTCAGACAGACAGCTACTTAAAGTTACAATTGCCAAAACATCTTAGGGAGATATTTATTCAAGCAAGATTCAATGGTCAGATATGGGAGGTTCCATTCTATACCTACATTTGTGGAACGGTACAGGTGGAAGATTTGGCTCGCATCCTATTTGATTGTTGTTTGTATAAGAGGGTGAGAGGCAGGCACCGTGGCTCATATATGAAACAAATGATCCATTGGGAACCCCATATCAAAACAACACAGCTTATGTGCGGCCAGAATTCAAAAACAACATTTAATATGGCACAGTATTTGAGCAAAATGGTTTGGCCTAGATCAGCATATGTGGGACTGATTGGGGTAGATTGTAAGGGTGATACTGAAATATAATTTTATCTGATTTTACTTATCTATGTATCAAATTATTGTATTTTACTCCAATTTTATTTTAAATTGTTTGTATAGGGTTTTATTGATAAGTGGTGTTTAATTAGTCTGCATTCTGATATGGCCTATGGGCTAATGAATAAACTATAGTACACCACATCACATCAAATCATATCATACCACACCACACCACACCACACCAAACATGACCATGTGATAACAGTTCTGACACTTCTCCTTGCTATTATTAAGCAAATTCCATATCGTCATCGTCATTTGTGACTTCCTACCAGCTTCTCCATCGACTTTGTGTGTCTGGAAAGCAGAAGAGAAACTCACAAATTGTGATCTCATTGTGATCTCATTGATGATGCAACAGCTGCTGATTCAAGGACCAGTCATCAATCTCCTATTTCAGTGCCATTGTAAACTTTGAATGATCTCTGTGTTCAGTAAGGGAGGACTCCTCTAACCTATTTTCTTCTTTCTTTTCTTGTTTAGATTGTCTCAAGCAAGAAAGTAACAAGAGCACTCGTTCTTGGGAATGGAAAACCAGCCGGAAAGGGAATAATAACGGTAGGGTGATCTTTTCAGACATGTGGCGTTAAAGTATGGAATCAAAGCACAGTGATTTATTAGACATAATGGAGGGGGGTCTCGAACAAAAGAATAGTGGGAGACACATCACTGCAGACAGAGAGGCATTTCAAAAAGAGAGATTTCAAAAAGCAGGGGGGAAATGAAGCATGCATACATATTCATAAGCAACAGTGCAATATATCTCAGTTGCTTCCCGCCCTTCTGTTATCTACAGAGAACAATTGCCTTAGTTAAAAGAAGCATTTGCACATTCAGGGGTTGCTATGGGAATGTTCTGATAAAACTTGCCACAGGCCACTGTAAGCTATGCAGACACCCCTCTTTATGTCTCAATTTGTCTGTTAAAGAGTCTCTGTGAGCCTCGAATGATTCAGTGGCTAGAATGCAGTTTTGCAGGCTGCCCGTGGCCTGGAGTTCAATCCTGACCAGCTCCAGGTTGATTCAGCCTTTCCATCCTTCCGAGGTGGGTAAAATGAGGACCCAGATTGTTGGGGGCAAGTGGTTGACTCTAAGCCTCTTAGAGAGGGCTGGAAAACACCGTGAAGAGTTATATAAGTTTAAGTGCCAAGGGAAGAAGGCAGTCAATCAGCTGACTCAGTAAACTGAATAGCTTAGAGAGGGCTGCAAAGCACTGTGAAGCAGTATATAGGACTAAGTGCTATTGCTATTCACCTGAAAACTGATTTTCCCTACAAAAGGCATCCCAGATTTGGTTCCTGAAGTCTAATGCTGCCACCAGAATAATTAATAATAATTAATAATTAAGGTGGAAGTATTTTTACACTTTAACTAAATGCTTGTGGGTTTTTTTAATTATCAAGTTTATTTTTTGCTGGATTTCGCTGTTGTATCTTCATTGTTAGTAAACACCATTGTATTGATAGTGAAATGGTTAAGTGATAGAAAAGAATCTCACCATTACTATCCATCTAAGGGGGCCTGAAGTGAGATAGAGATCAACATCTATTCATCAAGTTTCTTGGACTAAGTCCAGAGTGGAACTTTTGTTTCTGAGCAGTAAATACAAAGATAAATGATCCTTTTTTTTAAATTGTTGAGCTTTTGGCAATCAAGCTCTTGAGATTTTGTGTGTCTTTTTTGTGAAAGTGCTCGGAATAACGTGATATTTCTGGCAACTTCCAACCCTTGTGGATGTTGTGTTGTTAATCCCTTTGTAGGAGTAAAAATGGCCATATGGCTGGTAGGTTCAGCTGACTGAATTTATGGGTAGATGAGGATTTTAGGCTAGATATCACCTGTGAGGTGTAAGCCATATGGCCATTTTTAAGCCTCAGTCCAGCATGTTTGCAGAGAAGAGCAACAAAGACAATAAGGGTCAGCAGGCCAAACCATACAATGAATAATCAAGAGAACTGGGTTATGTCCAGCCTAACAAAGAGAAGGACTAGGCATGACATGATAGCTATCTTCCAGTACTTGAGGGGCTGCCACAAAGAAAAGGGGGTCAACCTATTCTGCAAAAGACTTGAGGTCAGGAAGTAATGTGTTGTGGCCTGCCAGTGGTCAGCGGAGCTGGTGGCAGACTCGGACAGTGAGGAGGTTGGGGAAGAACATGGGCCAGTCCTGGAGTCTGGGGAAGGCTCTGAGGAGGGCTCTGCATCGGAGGCAGAGATGGGGCCAGGGCCATCCGACAGTTATCAAATGCCTTCGGAGTCAGAGATCAGTGGGGCAGAAGAACAGCTGGAGCCTTTTCACAATATGTGCATGCGCAGAGCTGCCAGGAGAAGGGGACAGTTAAGGAACAAGGACGACTCAGGAGTAAAGACACAGGTGGATAATGAATGGCTCCTCCCATAAGGGAATAAAGAGGAGCAAAAGGGGAGTGGTGTTTGCAGGAGACAATTAGTTCATTTAATTAGTGTGAAGATCTGTTCCTGACTTCTTGCCAAGTAATTTCTGCTACAGCATGGCATTTGGAAGATATCAGCCTGGCACCTCTCCAAGACTGATAAAGGTCTGTAGTTGTGAAATCTTATGAAAGACTGTTTGCTGGGACTTTGTTGGAGAGGGTTAACTGAAATAAAAAAGGGTTTTATCGGGACGAGGAGTCTGCTTCATGATCTTGGGAAGCCTAGATCAGAATATAATGGGTGCAAGATTGTTAAAGAGAGATCCTACCGGGAGGGAAGGAGAAATTTCCTGACACTGAGAACAATTAATCAGTGGAATGTCTATATCACTGGAGGTTTTCAAGAAGATATTGGACAGCCACTTGACCAACGTGGTATAAGTGACCTGCCCTGGAAAGTGGGTTGTACGAGGAGACTTCCAAGGTCCATTCCACCCTATGATTCTGTGTTCTAATTGGCAGTGGAGACATGGGCAGGGGTACATCAGTGTGTTGGGAGAGAGTTGTCAGTGTGTTTCAAGGCTTGAATCCTTTGGGGCTGGCTCAACTGTTGGTTCAAATCCTGTTGTTGTGTTCCTCTGCTTCCTGGTTCAGAAATCACAATGCTATAAGGAGCCTCTGCGGCCCAGTGGTTAGAGTGCAGGACTGCAAACTACTTCTGCTGACTGCCGGCTGCCTGCAGTTTGGCAGTTCATTAGGGTGGTCCGAGTTCCAACAGAGTCGGAAGGTAGGAAGGCTCCACCCATTTTACTCCTGGGTGATTGTTGGGGGGCCAGAGGCTGACTCTGTAAACCACTTAGAAAGGGCTGGAAAGCACTGTGAAGCAGTATATAAGTCTGAGTGCTATTGCTATATTTTCTTAGCAACGGCAAGGATAGATTTTTTTCCCACAAAGGTATGGCACCAACTTTGTCCTTCAGATCTCTCAATAATGCACTGATTGACACTCTAACTTTAAATCTTGCTGTTGGCCGTCCTCTTCTTTTCTTTCCTACTAACATTTTTGGTTTTGTTTTTTTTCCAGAGAGCAGGGTTTGAGAATTATTTATTTATTTATATTCAGACAGAAATACCATGGAATGGCAAACAAGTCATTGAAACCTTGTTTTCAGGCTTGCTTTCCAAAGAGGTATAACATAAAAAGGGGCAGGGGGAGAGCATCGTTGAGCCATGGAGGCACAGTGGTTAGAATGAGGTACTGCAGGCTACTTCTGCTGCCTGCAATTTGGCAGTTCGAATCCCACCAGGCTTAAGGTTGACTCAACCTTCCATCCTTCCGAGGTGGTTAAAATGAGGACCGAAATTGTTGGGGGCAAGAGGCTGACTCTAAACAGCTTAGAGAGGCCTGTAAAGTGGTATATAAGTCTAAGTGATATTGCTGTTCCTTCCTTCCTTCCTTCCTTCCTTCCTTCCTTCCTTCCTTCCTTCCTTCCTTCCTTCCTCCCTCCCTCCCTCCCTCCCACCCTCCCTCCCTCCCATCCTTCCAAGGTGGGTAAAATGAGGATTGTTGGGGGCAAAAGTCTGATTCTGTAAACTGCTTAGAGGGCTTTAAAGCACTGTAAAACGGTATGTAAGTCTAAATGCTATTATCCATCCATCCATCCATCCATAATGCACAGTGGTTAGAATGCAGTATTGCAGGTTGACTGCCCACTGCCAGCAGTTCAATCTTGACCGGCTCAAAATTGACGCTTCTGAGGTCAGTAAAATGAGGACTCATGTGGTTGGGGGCAATAGGCTGACTCTCTGAATCATTTGGAGAGGGCTGTAAAGCACAGTTAAGTGATACGTAAGTCTAAGTGCTACTGCTATTAAGTCATTATTAGTATTTGCACCAAGGTGTGCATGGGTGGGCAAAGGCACACTCCTGCCCCCAAACATGGATCCGTTTATTTTTGCCAATTCTTTCATGTGCAAAAGAGCCATGAGACCGAAATGATTGCAAAGGGCTTGATAGATAATCTGGAGCATTTGTGAGGAAGAGCAAACTTACAACTTAGCAACAGGTATCTTAGCAACAGGCCTTCTTCTGGCGGCACATGGAGGCCTGCCTTTTCCATCAGTTAGTTGTGCTAATGTGAAGGAGCACTCTCAGCCTGCACATGGAGTATAGCCAAAACTTGCCCTCTCTTGAACCGTATTTTTAAAGGGTTTTTTTTTCCTCTCTGTGTCTCATTCTCTTTTATCTCTTTATCCTTCAGTTGGGGAGAACAGCTTGTTCCAGGCTTAATAATGATATGAACCTATGAGATGAGTTAGAGGGCTTGTGAGAGGTAATCTGTGTTAGGAGATCACTCAACAATCTCTGGGGAAGTTTTAAACGGTTTAATTCCTGTGCTGTATGGAGAACAAGAGAGGAAAAGAACCAAGAATCCTCAAAATGTCTTTGAAGGTTTAACTGACTGCCAAAGAAGCAAGCTAGAAAGCAACCAAAAAAAGAACAAAGATGGAAAAGTGCCCAGAGGTGAAGTCATACAATACTTAAGGGATCTAGGGATCATTGGAGATGAGGGATCTAGCCAGTGGTGGGATTCAAATTTGTTTACCACTTGTTCTGTGAGCGTGGCTTGGTGGACGTGGTGTGGCTTGGTGGATGTGGGAGGGGAAGGTGACTGCAAAATCCCCATTCCCTCCTCACTCCTGGGGGAAGGTTACAAACCAGACCTGCAACCTTTATTGCCAGTGAATGCACAGGTACTCTTGTCTCCCCTATGATATACCTCATTAGACTTGAAGTCGAATAGAACAGAACAAAATAGAACGAAGGAATGGAACGGAATAGAGAAAGAATAGAATGGACTGGGTTGAACTAGACTAGATCAGAAAATAGAGTAAAGTAGATTAGACCAGACCAGGACAAGACAGGACAGGAGAGAACAGAACAGAATATAATTGTTTATTTGCTAGGTATGACTGGATACACAAGGAATTTCTCTCCAGTGCATGCAAACAACAAAGTGACACATCATACATCATAGTTTTTTTTTAATAATTAACCATAAGATACATCAACAAGTGATAATCATAGATAATAATAGGAGATGGTTATATATAAGAAAGATGAGAGATGATGAGAAAGATGAGGGGCCTGGCCCAATATCCTGCCCCCACCCCAGCTGACCTTGAAGGTGGGAAGATTTCTTCCTTGGAGAGACAAGGCTCCTGTGACTCTGGACACACCCAAACAATGGAATGTGTATTTCCTCCTTGCCTGCCCTACAGAAACAGCTTTCCTAGCTTCATTTCACCATTGAGGCCTAAATACCCAGGGGGCAGAGGTCAATCTTATACCTGCCCTGCTGTTCTCAGATACCAACCTTTGTAAACATATATTTTATTGCCAGGTTTTGTACAGCAGCACTTAAAATCCACCAGGTGATGCCCTGTGTCATAAAAGCAGACTTAATGGGCATTTAGTTCACCATCCAAGAGTGCTCTGTAATGTGATACAGTCTGCCACAGGCTAACTTTTCTGCTCCCTTACACCCATCCCAATCTCCAATCTCCCCTTTTAGTTTCTTTTAGACTCTTCCCCCTCCCTACATATATGCTTTCTATTCAAATATATTTTAATATCTTCCAGCTTCTCATAATGTTTATGTATCATATATATTTTCATTGATTGTATTTGTCAGAAATGGTGTAAGGTCTCCTGCTTGGGCAGGGGGATTGGACTAGATGACCTAAAAGGTCCCTTCCAACTTGGTTAAACTGTAAACTTTGTTTGATTCTCTTTATGTAGATCTATGACAGTAATACAGGTTGGATTGACTCCTCTTTGTGTACTACATAATCTATGAAAATCTAAGAACAAAAGATACATGAAAGAAGACAAAATTATATAAATATATAGAAGGTCGAAAAGTAAATTTTTGTGTAAAGGTTAAGGTTTCCTTGTCCAGTCATGTCATAGTCTAGGGCAGGAGTCCCCAGTCTGTGGACCATGGGCCACAACCAGGCCTTGGCCAATTTGCAACTGGGCTGTGTGAGTGATGTATGTATGTATGTATGTATGTGTGTGTGTGTGTGTGCAACCCCACTCACATGAGTGGCAGACACCTGAGCTCGCAGCCCTATTCACACAAGTGGCCTGCACATGCACACCATGTCAATTCATAAAATATTTCTCTGGTCTTTTTAGAGTTGCCAACAGAAAGGGAGGGGGAAGCAGTGCGGCAGCTTGGAAATCAAAAGTGCATTCCATAAATAATTTTCAAAGATAGTAACTAGGTGACTAAAGTTTCTGCCACGCAAAATTCTAACTGGAGAGCCTGATTGATGACTCTGGGCTATGGATGTGTCCCACTGGAGAATATGAATTATGATACACCCAGGGGGTGGGGGAAAACTAGGGTCCAGGGTGACAATGAATGATGTGCCTCAGAGTCGGCTACACCCAGGCAGTGCCGGACATGTTAACTCCCCATAAATCCTTTTGAAGTTTTGGAAGTTTGGCTTGAGATTCATGAATTAAATGGGGGGAACTGCTGGAATTCTGACACGCTGCTTGCACAAAACTATCTCCTCATTCCCATGCACCGGGCGCCAACCGAAAAGGTTGGAGAACACTTGTCTAGGGTATGTTACTCATCTCTGTTGCTTGACTGAGGGAACCCGTGTTGTCCGAAGACATTTTTGTGGTCATCTGGCCTGCATGGCTGCACGCCAAAGAACAGTTTACCTTCCCACCAAAGTGGTACCTATTTATCTACTTGCATTTGCATGCTTTTGAACTGCTAGGTGAGCAGGAGCTTGAGAAGGAAGGGGAACTCACCCAGTTGCTTGGCTCCTGGGTCTCGAACCTGGACTATCAGCTTTCCAGTTTAGCATCTTTAACTGTGGAGCCATCACACCTCCTAATTTTTCTTATGTATCTTCTTTATGTTTTTTTAATTGACTGCATCTCACCCTCCTGATGCTGGTCTTTGACCGTAATAAAATTTGATTGACTGTTGGATTGACAAACCTTTGCATTATATGGCTGTAAAAAGATTGGCTATATTTAAAATAGATTCAGGCCATGGAGGTGATTTCCTAAAGGAAATCAACCAAGACAGTCCTTTGGAAGGACAGATATTTGAAGCTGAAGGTCAAATACTTCGGCCCCCTAAGGAAAAAAGAGGATTTATTGGAGAAGACCCGGATGTTGGGAAAGATGGAAGTCAAAAGAAGAAAGGGATGATGGAGGATGAGAAGATTATATATATTATTGTCGACACAATAAAAATAAATTTGGGCAAACCTTGGGAGATTGGAGGATGGAAGGGCCTGGCAAGCTACATTAGGTCCATTAGTCCATTAGGTTGCAAAGAGTTGGACACAACTTAGTGATTGAATAACAACAAAACACATCAAAGGCAATAAATAATTAAGCAGTAGAACAGCTTGGCTTGAGAAGTTGTGGATGCTCCCATCACTGGAGGCTTTGAAGAAGAGACTGGACAGCCACTTATCTGGAATTGTATAGGGTCTCCTGCTTGAGCAGGGGGATGGACTAGAAGACCTCCAAGGTCCCTTCCAACTCTTATTCTGTAAATTCTGTCATTCTTCTGCCTGTTTCTATGGCTCGGATGCCACAGTCAAGCAACACTTCCTTGTTTTCATTCAAATGGCTAAACATTGGGGTGTTTCTTTGTGGAATGTCTTTTGTCTCTTGGAGTTTTCTCTCTGCTCCTCCTCATTTGCACCCTGTCGATTCCCTGAGAGGATATCAACAGATACTGCAGACTTGCCCATATAGCTCAACAAGCTTGATGAACTTTGCCAACATCTGTCTCTAAAGAAGGTCCAGGACTTGTGATTTCCAGCACTGAAGGTGGAAAATAACCATTTTTAAAAAACATATGGCAGGTCCATCTGGCTGCTTGATTTCAATGAGCCAAAATATGGTTGTTTTGCTATTTCTGTGGACAGCCTTAATAGGGCCTTAATTATGTGCTTTGCTGATCTCGGGTTTGGCCGTAACAGAGTTGAGCTTTCCAAGTCTTCTTCTGGTGGAATTGTGTTTCTTCTGCTCCAGAGGACCATTGATGAGGGAATCCTGAGCCTTGGAGGGATGTGCGGTCTCGGACTGACATCTGGGCCAATCCTACTCTCCAGATGTGCTGGAGAATGACCTGTTTGTGTGGCCCCACCACATCTGGGGGGATTCTGGCTTGGGGAAAATGGTGTCAATCCCCTTGGCAGCAGGACTGTGACTTATTTCAAAGGAGTAGTTATATGCAAGAAAAACACCCAACTGTAATTGGGGATGGGAAGGGGAGACAATGGGAAAAAGGGATGTCGATGAAATGCAAAAGCCCAGGCACTGGCAGTAAGTTCAGAAAGATTCACATGGAAAATAGAATCTGAAAGGGACCTTGGGGGTCTTCTAGTCCAGCCTCCTGCTCAGGCAGGAGAGCAATCCTATACCATTTCAGATCTAATGTAATGTAATAACGAATAATTTTTATAATAAAGATGGAACTCCTCCTCCTTCTCCTCCTCCTGTAAGAAGTTTCTTTATGAAAGCGTTGCGTGTAGGGGCTTTACGGAAGAAAATAAGCTGGGTTCTATGGCTGCCTCATGAATACAGATTACAAGTTGCTCTGATTTGACTGTCCCCTGCTGAGTAGCAAACCTGCTGTTGCTGCTGCTGCAAACCCTCCTAGTGCCATTCAGTCTGCACTCAGTTGGTCAGCAATCAAGTCGGAAAGGTTGCAGAAGAACTATTTCCATGGAATGGAGAGGAATCAGGTCCACACTTTAAAGTCTGAACTCTTTGCCCGCTGTACAGATTGCAAATGGCTCGGCCAAGAATGGCATTGTTGCTCTTTTGCAGTTGAAGGAAGCCTTCTCCTGGAATTCTACTGAGATTCTCAGTCATCCAGGTCACAGGTGTCCCAAAGGTGCTTTTTTTTCAAAAGGCAACTAACTGTGTTTCTTTGTTTCTTTCTTTCTTTTTTTTTTTTTGGTTTCCTTGAAGACATTTCACTTCTCATCCAAGAAGCTTCTTCAGTTCTAGCCGAATGGTGGAGAATGAAAGGATTTATTTTCCTTGCAATCATCTGATCGTTTGCAGTCTCTCTAAGAGTCGTTGAGGCTACTGGAGGTTTATCTATGTCCTCAGGGTCACCTGAACAGTGCAAATGGGTGTCCTTTTAGCAGTTCCAAGAAGGGTGGGAAGCGAAATGTTTTCCAGGAAATACAAAGAAAGCCCAGCTGCCTTTGTGACCTTTTCCTGGAAGAAACCCGAGTGGGGAGAAGACTTGGCAACATTAGTCAAAAGGAGGGAAGGCCATGTCAGTGGGGTTGAATGAATAGAGCTTTTGTAAGTGTACAATACACAACCACTTGATTCATTCAAACTGATTCATGGCACAGTTGACTTTGGAGGAGTGCCCTACCAACAACATATGTTTTACGTTTCAGTCTCTACCCATCCAGTTTTAAACAGAAGGACCCCGAGTCTGTGTAGTCTTATGTGTAAAGGCATTTGTCCAAGCGCCCACCAAGAATCCAGACCTCCAGAGCTCCTGCTGCTCTCATCCTGAGTTGGATAAACTTTCAAAGAAAAAGTATCTTGAAGAAGATCTCGGATTTCTGCCAGTTTTCCCTTGAGAACTTAGACATGGAGCCAGTTCAGAAGATCTACTTTGGTTCCAGGCAAACAAGAAAAGCAGGGTCCTGCATTAGGCAGAAAAAAAAAAAACCCAAATCCACAAGTAGAGGATTGGCAAGCAACATGGTGGCTCATATGGTTAGGACGTTGGGATGGAGTTAGCAAGCTCACATTTGAGACCTGAGTTGTGCCATTGGACGGGGTTGAACTCCCATCCTTTGCTCCAGGTTCACTCCAGCTCCTGCTGGGGAGATGAAGAACTCCCAGTTGGGTACTCCTGGGCAGTGGTGATGTCATTGCTCACCTTTTCAACCCTGAAACACCTCAGTGCTTCTGTCATGAAAGCTGTGCTACAGGACAGGCAGTACTTGACTCAACAGCAGTACCTGTGAGATGAGATCTAGATGTCCACAACGTTTCCTAGTGTACCACCACTAAAGTATGAGCCAACAATGTGCTGTAGCTGCCAGAAATGCCAACACAATCCTAGGCTGCATAAACAGAAGGAAAGCATCAAGATCACAAGAAGTGATAGTACCACTCTATAGTGCACAACAAGTGAGGCTACATTTTCAATACTCTGTTCACCATGAGTCAAAAATGATGCTGAGACTCTAGAAAGAGTACATAGTAAAATATCAAAAATGTCAAGGGGCCTGGAAGCTAAATCATAACAATTGAGGGAGCTAGGTAAATCTAGCCTGTCAAAGACAAGAATAATATTTATTTATTTTATTTATTTATTTTGTCAAATATGTATTAGATAATAGATATAAGAATAAATATGATTATTAATACAAGAAATTGATACGAATAAAACGGGTACATTAGGACAGGGACGGTAGGCACGTTGGTGTGCTTATGAAGATCTCATAGGAATGGGGTGAGGTCAACAGTAGACATCTGAGATTAAAGTGTTTGGGGTTTGGAGAAGAAACCACAGAGTCAGGTAGAGGATTCCAGACATTGACCACTCTGTTGCTGAAGTCGTATTTCCTGCAATCGAGTTTGGTGCGGTTTACCTTGAGTTTGTATCTATTGTGTGCTCTTGTCTTGTTGAGGTTGAAGCTGAAGTAGTCATTGATGGGTAGGACATTGCAGTGGATAATTTTACAGACTACGCTTAGGTCAGACCGAAGGCAGCATAGTTCTAAGTTATCCAAGCTTAAAATTTCAAGCCTGGTGGCATAAGGTATTCCGTTGTGAGTAGAGGAGTAGAGGACTCTCCTCGTGAAATATCTCTGGACTCTCTCGATTGTATTAATGTCCGACATACAGTGTGGGTTCCAGACAGGTGAGCTGTATTCGAGAATTGGTCTAGCGAATGTTTTGTATGATCAGCTGTCACAGACAAGAGGGTGTCAATCTCCATAGCATCAGGGGGCAGGATAAGAAGCAACGAGTAGAAACTCGTCAGAGAGAGATCCCATCTGGAAATAAAGAGAACGACTAAGCAGTGGAACAGCTCATCTCCCAGAGTTGTGGACACTCACTGGAAGTTTTCAAGAAGAGTTTGGAGAGCCATTTGTCTGGTATGGAATTAAGATGCTTGCCTTGAGCAGGGGGTTGGACTAGAACAGTGGTCGCCAACCAGTGGGCTGGGGACCACTCGTGGTCCGTGAGAAAATTGTGGTGATCCGCAGAGAAATGTCATCCACAAAGCATCCCCCAAACAATTAATCCAGGCTGCCCACATGGCCTGAGGGAACACAAGGCTTGAGTGAGGGGAGTGGGGAAAAGGTGAAGGGGGGGAACTTGCCCCACTCTCCCCACGCGCCTGGCCACCAGGCTGCTTCTTTCTGCTTCTTTCTTCTTCTGCTTTTGGCTGCATGCAAGGAAAGCAGCAAAAGTCTTTCTTTCTCTCTCCCAAACTCTGCCAGAAATGAGTCTTTGGGACCCTGCAAGGCATCCTTCTCATTGGTGGGATTCAAAAACTTTTACTACCAGTTCTGTGGGAGTGGCTTGGTGGGCATGGCCATGTGACTGGGTGGGCGTGGCTTTTTTTGCAGCCCCCACCCATTTTGGGGAGCTTTTTAGCCACAGAGGAGCCTCTGGGGGGGCATTTTTGCTTTCCCAAGGCTCCTCTGAGGCTCAGGAAGAAAAGGAACAGAGCATGGGAGGGGCATGCAGCATCCTACCAAGCTCCATTTTGGGAGCCTCCTAGCTTCAGAGAAGACTTGGGGAGGGGGTGTTTTTGCTCCCCTAAGTCTCCTCTGGGGCTCTGGAAGGGAAAACATGGAGAGGGGCTGAGCTCCTCCCTCCATTTTTTGCCTTCCTGGGCCTCAGCAAGGGGAATCTGGGCACAGCTGATCTTATCTACAGCTGATTGTTGGGAGGGAAAAAAAAGAAATACCTTAGGCGAATGTCAGGAAGGCAGGCGGGTGACTGGGTGGGGGGCGTGGCCAGCCAGAACTTACTACCAGTTCGGTGACCATTGCCGAATTCTTGCTACCGGTTCGCCAGATCTGGTGCAAACCGGATGAATACCACCACTGATCCTGCTCCAAGAGGCTGTGCCAGTGTGATAAATCTCACAAAGACTTGTTTGTGGCAGAGTTTGGGGGAGAGAACAAAAGACTTCTGCTGCTTCTGCTGCTTTCCTTGCATGAAGCCAAAAGTCTCTCTTTCTCTCTCTCTCCCCCTGAGAACACAGCTGGAGACGGGATCCTGCAATCCCAAATAAAGAATGATCGGTCGGTAGGAAAACGGGGTGGGGGATTTTCCTATAGACTTTTTTTGGGGGGGTTTCCCAGGGTCTCTGGTCCTTGGGATTTAAAATTATGGGTTTAATGGCCCCTGAGGTCCAAAAGTTTGGTGACCCCTGGACTAGAAGACCTCCAATGTCTCTTCCAGTTCTAGGATTGTATGAAATGCGGCATAGAAAAATGGTCTTCAAGAAGATCTTGGATTTCTGCCATCTGTTCTTCTAAAAGATAGACCTGGAGCCAACTCAGAAGGTCTGTTTTGGTTCAAGGCAAAAGGTGGGAGGGAGCCATTGAGTTTCTTATTTCAGCTTTAATTGCTTTGCCCTCCAAGCGCTTTTCTCCCCAAACAGCTTCTCTTAATGGTCCGTTGCTCTGGGCTTTCTCCAAAGTAGTAGAAGTTTAAATGGAGACTTTTTCTCTTCTGGAAAAATAAAAAGACTCTGAGACAAGAAGTATTTGATTTCTTTTCCGCTCTCTCATTTGAGATGACTCCATAATGAGGCTGCTTCCCGAAAAGCAACAATAACAGCAAGTAATAATGCGTAATGATAAAGCAGCATGGCATAAAGAATGAAAAATTGGATAGAGTTGTTCTTTCTTTTTTTTCTTTTCAAGCAATCTAAGGAAATGCAAATGGTAAGACAATGACAAGGCGCTGTTGTTGAAGCTTGGCAAAACAAAAAGAAGGGCTGAAGGTGGAAAAGGTGAAGGAGGAAAAGGAAAATAAAAACAGAGATGAAAAAGAAGTGAGGCCTCATGCCTAGTCCAAACCCTGCTCTCTGCATGAGCTGTTCTCCAGAAGATAGACTCGGCCAAAAACCTCATTTTGTTCTTTTTTTAAATCAACATTAAATACGGTTAACTGCTTTCCTCTCCAGGTGTCGAATCACTGCCTCACTTCGGTTATGTGAGAACTAAACTTTGGCAGCCTACAAAGGCTCCACAACCTGAGTCTTTCAGAGGCTGCAGACTGCTGAGACCTTGGAGACTGGATGGCCTAATTTTGGCTTAAATCAAGAATCTCCAAACTTGGCAACTTTAAGACTTGTAGACTTCAACCCCCAGAATTCTGGGAGTTGAAGTCTACAAGTCTTAATGTTGCCAAGTTTGGAGACCCCTGGCTTAAACTGCAGCTGGGGTGATGCTCCCATATAGCTTCCCCAGGAGAGTTGAACAGTTGAAGGAATTGGGTGCTTCTAGTCTGGTGAAAAGAAGGATAAATTCCAGTATTTGAGGGTCTGCCACAAAGAAGAAGGGGTCAACCTATTTTCTAAAACCCCAGAAGGCAAAACAAGAAGCAATGGATGGAAACTGATTAAAGACCAAAACCAACCTGGAATTGAGGAGAGACTTCCTAACAGTGAGAACAGTTAACCAGTGGAACAGCTTGCCACCAGAAATTGTAGGTGCTCCAACACTGGAGGTTTTTAAAGAAGAGACTGCACAAATGTATGTTTGAGATGGTATACGGTCTCCTGATTTAGCAGGGGGTTGGAGTAGAAGATCTCCAAGGTCCCTTCCAATTCTGTTATTAGTCTATTAAAATAGTTGAGAACTGGGCAGGGCAGCAGGGAGACTGATTTTGAGTCCTCTTTGCTGTCCTAGGAATTTAGAATAAAGCCTCCATTAACATCTATGTACAGATCAACCGTTTTTCAATTACACCAGTGACATTTTGGGTGCAGTCCAGAGGAATCCACTACTGTGCAATTACCTCAAACATATACTTTTTACTAAGGTGTTGGCATCCTTCTCTTATTTTGCCCTGCTGTATTTCATCTTTTTGCAAATAGAAAATTCATTTAGGAGGAAAAAGCAGAGTACCTTTTTGTCATGGTGAAGTTAGCAACAGTGGAAAGCATGATAAATAAGGCTGCCTAGAATAATTGGACCTCTTTCTGAGTCCCGTCCAACTCTGTTTTTTTTTTATATTTTAAAATAAACTTTATTAAACATTAAAATATATACATAATACAAAACATTTCATAAAATATGAAACCAAAAAGATATACATAACCAATAAACGTAAAAGCATAAACATTTCTAATTGCTTAGACGGTGTGTTCTTATCAAACAATTTTCCAATACTTACTTCCTATATCTGGTAAATACTCCTATCATAATCTCTTTATATTTTCCCTTCCCTATCTGTTTACTTGCAGGCTTCTATCCTTTATCCAATTATACCAGTTTTCCCAAACTGTAAAATATTTTGAGTCTTCCTTATCTTTTAATTTTTGGGTGAGTTTATCCATTTCCAACTATGTTATTCTGTTTGTCCAGAGGTCTCCAAACTTGGCAACTTTAAGACTTCTGGACTTCAACTCCTAGAATTCTCCAACCAGCATAGCTGGCTGGAGAATTCGGGGAGTTGAAGTCCACAAGTCTTAAAGTTGCCAAGTTTGGGGGACCCCTGTGTTAGTCTGTTTAAAATGGTTGAAAACTGGGCAGATCGGCAGGGAGGCTGGCTTTGAGCAAAGTTGTTGAACTCTCTTCTTGGCCAAGGCAAGGGCTTTGGCATGTCTGTGTCCGAGACAGCTGCTAGGAGAATCACCGGCCAGCAGGCTTCACAAAAGCCGGTAACTAAACGGCGATCTACTCAGAGATCCACCCCCATCGCCCCATGCTCGAAGGAGGCAGCAGAGCCAAGCAGCTGCCAGCGCATGTAGGTGGCTTGAATTGTGTGTGCAGCCAGTATTGGGAGGGTAAGAAAGTGGAGAGAAGCTGGCAAGGGTCTTCACCTCCCCCCAGTTCAGGCTGCGCTTTTGGTGGGGCTGCCACAGATCTTGCTGTATAACCACCCACTTCATCCGGTCTCGGTCCCCACAGGGGTGCCACATTTCCCTCTTGGATCCTGGGTCTGATGGTCTGGCAACACTCTAGGGAACAACTAAAATCCACACACAACCAAGCAATGCATAAAACAATCCAGTGTGCCAATCTCATTTGACACAGGTTGCATTCTTGACAATAAAGATTGATTTGGTTTGATATTCTGGAGAGAGAAAACGTTAATCAATCAATCAGAATAGAGCTGGAAGGGACCTTGGAGGCCTTCTAGTCCAGCCCTATGCTCAAGCAGGAAATCCTATACAATTTCAGACAAGTGACTGTCCAGTCTCTTCTTAAAAACCTCCAGTGATGAAGCACCCACAACTTCTGGTGGCAACTTCTGTTTCACTGCTTAACTGTCCTCACCGTTAGGCAGTTTCTCCTTCATTCCAGGTTGCTTGTCTCCTTGATTAGTTGCTTCTTCTCCTGCCTTGTTCCCTGAGGATGGGCTCCAGCATGAGCCCCAAAGCTTGGAAGAATAAACTTTTGGTCCAGGTGACTGACTAAGATTGGATGCTGCAATAAATAAATGTATTTCAAGATTGCCATCTTCACTCTGGGGGTGCTGGCTGGATGAGCTGGAGATAGTAGTAACAGCATCTGGAGAAGGCCAGTTTGGAGAAGGCTGCTGGAATGTTTCTTTGCCCCAAACAGGTGCTGTTCAGAACACAGAAGCAAAGTGGGTGGAAAGGAAGATGGTGCCAAAGCTTTTGCAAATGTTCTCCGCAGCGTCTCTGCTTTTGAGCGCAATAGTGTGTGCCAAAGCTGTCAGGCAGGCAGGCAGGCAAAAGGTTGTATTTCATAGCCTTTAACTTTAAAGGAGATGATTACCATTTAAATAAATGTTATATATTTAAATGTAGTTTAGCACTTGTTTCCGGTGTTATTTATATGTACGTTTCAGGGTTTCTCAGTTTTATGCATGCTTAACACTGCTCCGGAAGTACGTTTCTTTAGATTTTAATACCTTCCTTAGCTAAAAGGGGGCTGAGATAAAATTTGGAGTAGCAGAGATTATAAAGTAAAGGCTCAGGGCCCCACAGACCTACTCTGAGAAGTATAGAACATAGAATAATAGGGTTGGAAGGGACCTTGGAGGTCTTCTAGTCCAATCCATTGCTCAAGCAGGAGAACCTATATTAGAAGTGTCCAACCTTGGCAAGTTTAAGACATCAACTCCCAGAATTCCCCAGGCACCTATGCTGTGCTGTCTGAAGTCCACAGGTCTTAAAGTTGCCAAGGTTGGACACCCTTGCCTTATGCCATTCTAGACAAACGGCTATCCAATCTCTTTTTGAAAATCTCCAGTGATGGAACTCACACAACTTCTGAAGGCAAGCCATTCTACTGATTGTTCCCACTGTCAGGAAATTTATCCTTAGTTCTAGGTTGGTCCCTTTCAAATGATCTACCACCTTATGCTGCCTCTCAGGTGCTTTGGAGAATTAGTTGACTGCCTCTTCTCTGGGACAGCCCCTCAAGTACTGGAAGATGAGGATGAATTAGTCAGAGATAGGAAAACATGTCAGTGTTACGTGTTGATGGGCACAATACCACAGTACTTCCAAACTGTCTTAAGAAAGTTCAAAACATTCTCAAAGATCCATCTCATCCTGGGAACCCCTTTTTAAACTATTGCCTTCTGGCAGACAGTACAGGACAAAAAACAAGGACAAACAGGCTGAAAAACAGCTTCTATCCCAGGGCAGGAGCTCTATTGAATTCTACTGTCTCGTGCAATATTAACATAGTATCAGGGGTTTTCAATTCAGTGTATAGATTGTGAAGGATTTGTGTTTATGTTTATTTTCATAGTCATAATGTCCACTGAAGATGGTATTTAATTTCATTGTATGAGGTGCGGTGGCAATATAAACTAAACTAAAACTAAACTAAACAGACTTCAAAACTCAAGTTTTCTATCATGGGTTACTGCTTGTCCTTCATAATTGAAACATTTTAGGTATGGTGTTTAAATTTGTGATTATTGTTCTGACCCAAGCTTCGTCAAACATAATTAAACACAAACCTGTTTTAAAAGCAAAACCTATTTTAATGCAACACTGGGAGTTGCTTTAATTTTCAATGAGAACTAATCATAAACAGTTCCCCAGGATAAGCACATGCCTGTCAGTGCTTTGGAATGCTGCCAAAAACAGAAGTATCCAAATTAATTGTAACCACCCAAAGTGCCAGAAAAAACTGAGCAGGATACACATAACCTCAAGAAGGTGATGAAGGACTCAGAATCTAATTGAACAGCTTTGCTTCCTGCAAAACTTTCGTCATTGAGGTCTGACTTTTATCTCCTATGGGAGGGGAAATCACCTCCCAGCCTTACTCCTGAGCCGCCCCTTTTGTTTCAGCTGCTCTCGCCTTCTAGCGGCTCTGTGCACACGCACACTGGCAACAGGCTCCCCTTGTTCCTCTGCCTTGCTGCTGCCAGACTCCAAAGGCTCCGAAAGCAGCACCCCACTTCAGATGGTCCTGGCCCCATCTCTGCATCGGACGCAGGACCCTCATCTGAGACCTCTCCAGTCTCCCTGACCGGTTCCTTTCTTCCTCACTGTCCGACTCCGCTGCCAACTGTACCAGCTGCCGGTGAACCACAACAGTTATGATATTACCCATTCAGTTGTGTCTGACTCTTGGCAATTCTGTGGGCCAGGTCTCTCCACATCTTCTGATCGTCCACTACATCTTTTGAGTTTTTCTATGCAATGGCTGGTGTCAGCATTGATGGAGTCCAAGCATCATGTTCTTTGATGGTCTGGTTTTCTTTTACCTCTGACTCTTCCAAGCATAATTGCTTTCTCCAGTGAGTTCCTCTTCATGACACGGCCAAAGCAAGTAAGATGCAGTTTTGTGATTTTGCCTTCCAGTGACACAACTGGTGTTATGTGCTCCAGTACTTGCTTGTGAGTCCTCTTTGCTGTTCCAGGAATTTAGAATAAAGCCTCCATTAACATCTCTGTACAGATCAACTGTTTTTTCAATCAATTACACCAATGACGTTTTGGGTGCAGTCCAGAGGAATCCACTACTGTGCAATTACCTCAAACATATATTTTTTACCAAGGTGTTGGCATCCTTCTCTTATTTTACCCTGCTGTATTTCATCTTTTTGTAAATAGAAAATTCATTGAGGAGGAAAAAGCGGAGTACCTTTTTATCATGATGAAGTTAGCAACAGTGGACTTGAAAGCATGATAAATAAGGCCGCTCAGAATAATTGGACCTCTTTCTGAGTCTAAGTACTCATTCCAAGATAAGTTTGCTTTCCAACTTCAGATTTTCCTCAGTTGAACAATGGAAGAAGAGAAAAAGTCAACTACAAGCTGATTTGGGTCACTTCCACCAGCAAAATCTCTGTGACTCACTTAGTTTGTTCAGATCACTTTGAAAACAAATAGTGGCTAATAGGAAAAAGCTATTTTCAGCCCTGGCCAGTGTCATTCTTTTTATCTATCTGTTTCTCTCCTCACCTACACACTGACATTTTGCAGGCAAGATCTGGAAAGAGGAGGAGAATACTTGGAGAGTAGCTATGTAGGGTACCTGCAGACCACATAACCCTTCAGTAGCCCTGATTGCAACCTTCAGAACGTAAAATATAGAACATCAGAGTTGTAAGGGACCTTGGAGGTCTTCTAGTTGAACCCCTGCTCAGGCAGGAAGCCTTATACCATTTCAGACAAATTTTCCAATCTCTTCTTTAAAAACCTGCAGTGTTGGAGCATTAATGACTTCTGGAGACAAGTTGTTCCACTGACTAATTGTTCTTACTATCAGGAAATTTCTCCTTAGTTCTAGGTTGCTTCTCTCCTTGATTAGTTTCCATCTATTGTTTCTTGCCCTATCTGCAGGTGCTTGGGAAAATAAGTTGACTCCCTTTTTCTTTATAGCAGCTCTTCAAGTACTGGAAGACTGCTATCATCTCACCCCTAGCCTTTCTTTTCACTAGACTAGACATACCCAACTTGGGCAACCATTCCTCATCTTTTTTAGCCAGATGTCTTGGATAGGATTCCATCAGACATGAATACCAAGAGTGAAGGGAAATGGGGTCCCAGTTGGAGGAATCAACCTGAAAGACTAAAAATATGGAGGAACATCTTAACCAGGACTAACCAAAATGGCTGTTCTGACCAAGGCTTCCTGAGACAGTAACAATCACATGCTTTGTCCCCAAACCCCTGTTTTTATTTCAACGGCTGTGAATTATATGCATTCACAGCCTGCAATGAGTCCCAAACAGTTTATGAATAGTCCAGAAGAAGTCTGCAACAATCTTTCGGGATAAGGTTGATAAGTACCCACCTTTATCTCCCTTGAAATGCTGCCAGCAACTAAATTGCCAATTAGCTGTACAAGGCCAAATGGAGCACAAAGTCAACATGGAGCTTCAGATTTTAAACCCACCAGAATGAACAAAGTTGCTTCCTGCAAAGGCTCCTGTCCCTTTGCTCCTTTATGTCTTATGGGAGGGCCAATCATCTCCAAGCCTTACTCCTGAGTTGCCTCTTTTGTCTTAATTGTTCTTGCCTTCTGGCAGCTCTGTGCAAGCACCACTGAGAACAGGCTCCCTCTCTTCCTCTGCCTCGCTGATGTCAGATTCTGGAGGCTCCAGAGTCAGCAAATAACTCTCAGATGGCCCCGGCCCCACCTCTGTGTCAGACACAGATCCCTCATCCGAGCCCTCCCCAGACTCTTGGACTGGCCCATGTTCCTCCCCACTGTCTGACTCTTCTGCCAGCTCCACAGGCCTCCAGCAGACCACAACACTGGCTCAAGATCTGAAGAACCCAAAAGCTTGTACAATTTTTCATGCACCCTTGGCTTTATCTCAATAAAGGTATCATCCAGTGTTGTACTTTGGATTTTTTTTTAAGAACTGGCACAATTCTGTTGCTTTTATGTGCTTCCAAAAAACGCACTCATTTAATGGTGATTCAAATATGATGAAATGGTTGGCACATAGGGTACTTTCTGGGCCAATAATGGGTTTGTCTTCTGTGCATGAAATTCTGTTATTTTTCAGACAAGAAACCCCACACTCTTATTGCCTCAACTTCTCTCTTACTTGCATCTTTCCCATTTCAAGCTCTCTTTTTCTTTTTTTATTGTCTCAGTGATTCCAAGAAAAGATAAATTATGGAAACTTCAGTCATTCTCACCAATTGAGCAGTAACTCAAGATTCTTTCTGGAAATTGACTCAGACTCTGCCTGCCAACATCTGTTATTTAGTTGTCATATTTAGCTCTTAATTTCCTCCAAATAAATTTAAGATATTCGAAGTACATCTGGCTCAAATCCCCAATTTTAGCCCCCATTCCAATCTGCAGGGGAGGCTTGCTTGATTTGTATTGATTACTGGTAATGTATCCATTCCAACCCTCAAATCATACATAAGAACAAAAAAAAAAAACCTACAACCCACCGTACAGGTAGCGTTCAACTTATGACCACAGTTGAGCCCAGAATTTCTGTTGCTAAGCAAGACAGTTGTTAAGTGAGTTTTGCCCTATTTTACAATCTTTCTTACTACAATTGTTAAGTGAATCAGTGCATGCAGTTGTTAAGTTAGTAACATGGTTGTTAGGTGAATCTAGTTTCCCCATTGACTTTGCTTGTCAGAGGTCACAAAAGATGATCACATGACCCTGGTACTCTGCAACCATCATAAGTATGAATCAGTTGCCACAAGAGTCTGAAGTTTGATCATGAGTCCATGGGAATGCTGCAATGGTTGCAAGTGCGAAAAATGGTCATAAGTCACTTTATTCATTGCCATTGTAACTTTGAATGGTCACTAAACGAACACTTGAAAGTCAAGGATTACCTCCATCACCATAATGGTACTTTCTATCAGGGCCCCCCAAATCTAGAATCTCCTGCAAAACTCAAGTCCCAGGACTGTGTTTCCACACCCTGGCAGAAACTTCTTAAGTCCACCTGTGTGAAGGCCAAGGGCTCCTTGTGTTGGCAAGGTGGTGCACTCACTCAAGGTCACTCAAGGTGCTGATGTTCACGCAATACGCTTGGCCAGGCCAGTAAAAAGAACTGGAAGCTGCATCTATACTATATAAGGAGGCTCTGTGGTACAGTGGTTAGAGTGCAGTACTACAAGCTACTTCTGCAGCCAGCTGCCTACAACTTGGCAGTTCAAATCTCACCAGGCTCAAGGTTGACTCAGCCCCCCATCCTTCCGAGGTGGGTAAAATGAGGACCCAGATTTTTGGGGGCAAGAGGCTGACTTTGTAAACCGCTTAGAGAGGGCTGTAAAAGCACTGTGAAGCGGTATATAAGTCTAAGGGCTATTGCTATATCCTGGGCATGGTTACTTTTAAGCATGGTTTAAGAAGGAAAGTCAACTGTCTTTGCAATATAGGTGTGCGACAATGATCTTAGGGAAACAAACATAGCCAAAGGAACCAGTTGGATAATAGTAATAGCACTTAGACTTATATACCACTTCACAATGCTTTACAGTCCTTTCTAAGAGGTTTACAGAATCAGCCTCTTGCCCCCAACAATCTGGGTCCTCATTTTACCCACCTTGGAAGGATGGAAGGATGAGTCAACCTGGAGCCTGGTGAGATTCAAACTACCAAATTGCAGACAGCTGGTAGTCAGCAGAGGTAGCCTGCAGTACTGCACTCTAACCACTGCGCCACCACGGCTCATAAGAGGCAGCTTCGCCCACAGAAGAAATACAGGCCCAGCAAACATCTCAGAAAGGACCCTCCTTAATTTTGGGTTCTGTAAAGGCAACTCTGCTTTCAGATTTGCACAATTCTGTTGGTGTAACCTTACAATAAAGCAGAATCTGGGAGATGCTTCTGGTCTGGAGGGTCTTGCAAGGGGGCATCAGACTTGCAAAATTGATGGCACAGTATATTTCTCTTTCAATAAAGCACTAAGCCAGCAGCCCCCAATCTTTGAGGCAACAGGGATCAGTTCCACAGAGGGGCTTTTCCGTGGACTGGAGGGGTGTGTGGTTTCACCTGCTTCCTACATCCTGTGGAAGGCGCTTCACTTGTTTGTGTGACCCGGTTTCTGGTATGCCACTGCCCGGTGCCAGTCCATGGATCGGAGATTGGAACACACTGAATGATAGCTGCTCTGTCCTAGGTCTCCCCAGAAAGCATTAAGTCAATTCTGAGTCCCAGCAAAAACCTCTTTTATTACATTAATGTGTATTTATTTCATTCACGTTCAGCCAAAGGCTTGGCACACAGTCTTGTGAAGGTAAACTAATGAGCTCAGACCTTTATCAATGCTGGAACTCTGCCCGGTAAATAGTTCCACGCTCAGTGCTGACAGGAAAGGGCTGGGTTATACAGACAAATCTTAAAAGGGCTGGAACGAACAGACAATCAAACAAGTGAGTTGTTTCCAGCAAAAGCCCCTCCCCTTTTGCTTCTCTTTTAATCCTGATGGGAGGGGCCATTCATCATCCACCTGTAGCCTTCCTCCCACGTCGACCCTGACTTCTTAATTGTGCCTTCCTTTTGGCAGCTCTGCACATGGGTAGGTTGGGAACTGGTTCCAGATGCTCCCCTGCCTCACTGCTGTTCCAGCCCAAAGGCAGCTGATGACTGCCATCCTGCCCTGGCCCCATCTCTGCCTCTGATGCAGAGCCCTTGTCCGAACCTTCCTCAGCCTCCAGGACTGGCCTGGGTTCCTTCCCAATCTCCTCACTACTGTCCGACTCTGCTGCCAGCTCCAACAGCCACCGGTGGGCCACAACAACAGCAAAGACCAAAAAGCCTTCACACATTTCACTCTTTGCTGCAATGAGCTTGCGTGTTGCAGCCCCATTAGGGAAGGAGGGCTTGGGGTCTTTTGTAGGAAGGGTGATGTGGTCGGTCTTGGGTTGGGGGACCCCTGCACCAAGCCATTCATTACTTACCTTGGGATTGTTCTCCCTAAACATTTTGGATACTTGTTCCAGTGTTAAGTTTCCTCCATGCTGGCTGGAGGAATAATATCATTTTGGCTATTTATTTATTTATACAGTGAAAAAGGAGGCATATGCTCGCCGCCTTGAGTTATTTGTAAAAAATAATCTAGGTAGTATACAAATAAACAAATAAATTTCTTTCTTGCATTTGATGCCCAGAGCAATAACCCTGTGAGATAGGCTGAGCTAAAGAGAAAAATAAGAAGGAAATAATGTATCTAATAGTACATAACAGATAACAGATTATCAGAATTGGAAGGGACCTTGTAGGTCATCTAGTCCAACCCCCTGCCCAAGTAAGAGACCCTACATCGTTTCTGAACAGATGGCAGTCCAATCTCTTCTTGAAAGTCTCAAGTGATGGTGCTCCCACAACTTCTGAGGGCAACTCCTGTTCCATTGATGGCAGCTAGAATAATATATGCACAATACTGGAAAAATGAAGTAATACCTCCAGAAACAGAAATAATAAGAAAAATTATGGCATGTGCAGAATCAGATAGGTTAACTTTAAAAATAAAAGACAAAGGAGAGTCTAAATATTATAAAACATAGAATAAGTTTTATCAATGGTTATACAACAGAAGACAAGGTCAAAATACTAGTATTTATGATTAGAATAATTAGTAATAATACATTAAATAAGGAGATTATAAATGATGAAGTAAAATGTTTATAACAAGGCTAAGTTGGATGTATTGTGTTGTATTTTCAAAATTAAAAATAAAAAAATAAATTTAAAAAAAAGCCATTTACCTGCAGTGTTGCTTTGTTTCTTAGATTTTTAAACATTGCATGAATCTATAATGACTATAATCTATAATGACTATACTGTAAAAAGCACACAAGCAATATTCAGGGCTATGATTAAATGTAACCTCATGCTGAATCAACAACACTGTTGTGTATGAAGAAAGTTGGAAATTATACTAATTTTATTAAACTTAAGGTAGTCTTCGATTTACAATCTCAGTTGAGCTCAACATTTCTGTGGTTAACAGTTTCACCCCATGTTGCAACCTTCTTTGCCATGATTGTTAACCAAATCTCTGCAGTCATTAAGTGAACAATGCAGTCATTAAGCAAATTTGGCTTCCCCTGCTGACTTAGCTTGTGGGAAGCTGGCTTGAAATAGCGATCACATCCCCCTGGGACAACACAACTGTCATAAGTACATGCCAGTTGCCCAGGACCTGAATTTTGATCACGTGACCATGGGAATGCTGCAACATTCATACGTTTTCTCTTTCTCCTTTTTCTTTTCTTCTTTTTCTCTTTCTTTTCTCTTATGTTCTCACATCCCAGACATAAACTGTTTCAACTCCTATCATCAAAATGATGCTATAGAGCACTGCATACCAGAACAACTAGACACAAGGACAGTTTCCCCTCGAATGCCATCACTCTGCTAAACAAATAATTCCTTCAACACTGTCCAACCATTTGCAAAGTCTGCACTACTATTACTGTTAATCTTCTCATCACTCCTTATCGCCCATCCCCTCCCACTTGTGATTGTATGACTGTAACTTTGTCGCTTGTATACTTACGATTTGTATTGACTGTTTCCAATATGATTTGATTCTTATTGTACCCCATGACTATCATTAACTGTTGCACCTTTTGATTCTTGACTCTTGAGAAATGTATCTTTTCTTTTATGTGCACTGAGAGTATTTGCACCAAGACAAATTCCTTGTGTGTCCAATCACACTTGGCCAATAAAGAATTCTATTCTATGTGTGAAAACCAGTCAAGAGTGAATTTTTTGTGCCATTACAATTTCAGCAGTTGCTAAACAAATTGTTGTAAATCGAGGACTACCTGTCTATGCTACTTGCTGTCTCTTTAATTTGTCTTTTTCTCTTGGTGAATTTTTTTTCCCAAGGAAAAGCTCTGATGTGTCTCTTCCTCCATTTAAGGACTCCCCGAAGGGATCCAATGGCAGGTTTGCTAAGAATGACCCCTTTCTCCTCTTTGCTTTTCAGATAGCAGCCCAGGAGTTATTGGACAATCGGGTGATCACGCTCAGCATGGCTGGAAGAAAGTTGGATAAGAAGGTCTGTGTTTGAATCCTCCACCCTCATTGATGCGTGCATGCAATAGCAATTGACCAGATTCTTGCATAGAGACTTGAGCAACAACAACTCTTTGGACTGCAACTTAGTGTATGTTGCTTGAAACTATCCACAAAAATGAGTCCAGTTGCAGTGACTCAATCTTCAAACAACTCTACCTGGAATCTGGATCCAGGTAACCCTCAATGGTAGTACAGGTAGCACGACCAGCAATAGAGCCCAAAATTTCTTTTGCCAAGTGAGACATTTGTTTTACCCCATTTTATGACTTTCTTCCCATAGTTATTAAGTGAATCACTGCAGTTGTTAAGTGAGCAGCATAGTTATGGACTCCTGCTTGAGCACATGGTTGGACTAGAAGACCTCCAAAGTCCCTTTCAACTCCATTATTATATACAGGTTGTGTTCAACTTACAACCACAATTAAGCCCAATTTTTTTTGTCGCTAAGCAAGAAAGTTATATGGTTTTTGTGACCTTTTATGACCTTGCTTACCATAGTTGTTAAGGGAGTCACTGAAGTTCTTAAGTGAGTTACATGGTTGTTAAATGAATCTGGCTTCCCCATTGACTTTGCTTGTTGCAAGGTCGCAAAAGGAGACCACATGATCCCGGGACACTGCGACTGTCATAGATATGAACATCTGTGTAATGACTCAGGGTGGGATACAAAATAAACACAGTCACAAAACAGCTGAAGTCCCTTTTATTCCTTCACTTTGCTTCAAAACTCCAAATATCCTTGACTGGAGACAAAAAACTCCCCCCACAAGCAGTTACGAAAAGGAGAAAATGCCGTTTAAACTAAAAATGGCTATAAATTATAAAGAGTAAAAATAATACAAACCACACTGAAACAATTAAGGGAACCAGGCAAGATAAGGGCTTGAAAACGTTCACAGATATCGGAACACACACTGGGAAAGATGCCAAACTCAGAGAAGAACAACAGACTAGAGATATTTCCATGCTTTGTTTCCAGCACTGGCCCATACACATGTCTGTCCTTTTAACCAGTTCTCACAGCTGCAGCCCATGAAGACAATTAAGGCCCTTTCCTCTCCCATAGACCATGCCATTCATGTCTCTCCCTTATCCTCTCCTCTCTGCGTGCCCTAGGATGGAGAGAGGATGGGCCTGGGTTTCCTCTGACTGCCCAGCCGGCCTCTGCCCTTCCCCAGCCTCCTCCATAACCTCCGGAGCCACACCTTCACTCCCTGTCAGCTGTTCCTCCTCTCCTTCAGACCCAGTCTCCAATAAGGACATGACAATCTGAATTTTGATCATGTGACCATGGGAATGCTGCAATGGTTGTAAGTGTGAAAAATAGTCCCTTTTTTCAGTGCCGTTGTAACTTTGAGCGGTCACTAAATGAACTATCGTAAGTTGAGGACTACCTGTAATCTTCTTTGACATATTGCAATGCACTTTGGGGAGGAAACCCCTGAGAGCCTCAGATTGCCCACAACTTGAACCTATAGATAGAAACGATCCTTGGGTCCGAAGATATAGTTTTATTAGAGATCAAGTGCAATGCAGCATTACATAGGCAGAACTGGCAATCGCACCCCAAAATCCCCAAATTTCCCTTCCTTAACTGCCTTCCATTGCTGACACCCCCCCCCTTTGACCAATCAGATTCAAGCAAGATGTTTTTGAAACGATCACTTCAAGGGTGTGTTTGCAGCTCTTTCCTTTTTGCATCTGGGTGGCCTTGAGGCAGCATCTTGAGGAAGCTACAGCTTCTACTTTCGATTTCCCAAGCATTCCTCTCATCATTCCCCAGAGTCTTTGGCAGTCTGTCACTGCCCAGCAGCAAAACACAGCAAGCATGAGGTGTGAGCTGACACCCCCTGAGGCCGGTGTCGTAGGAGATGGTACATTCTCATGAATCTCTGCCTAACCAGCTTGCTCTGATTGATGAAGCTGCTTGGATGAGCAGCGAAAATGTCTCTAACTGACAACAAAAATTGGTCTAGTTGTGACGACTCAACCTTTAAACAATTCTTCCTGGATTGCTGAGAATCTTCATCGACTTAATGTGTGATCCTGTTCCTTTGCATCTGACACATGTGCATTCACCAAGACAATGGTCTTAACTGTATGTGTATGGAGGGGGAGACAGGGAGAAAAAGAAAGAGAGAGAGAGAGAGAGAGAAAGAAAGAAAGAGAGAGAGATAAAGAAAGAAAGAGAAAGAGAGACAGAAGAGAGAAAGAGAAAGAAAGAGGGAGAAAGAGAGACAGAGAGAAAGATAAAGACAGAGATGGAGAGAGAGAGAGAGAGAAAGAGAAAGAGAGAGAAAGAGAGGGAGACCATAGGGGAAATTACACTTGGTTACTAAATATAGCCAAGTGGCATTTTCATATGGCAGGTCAATTACTATTTCTCAAAAGTTTGTATTAAAAATTATCCTGTTTCACTTTTGACAGCTCTCCTGCTTTGTTAGACCTTTCAAGCCAGAGGAAGAGTCATGCCCTAAAAATTAATTACTTAGCACTTCGTTCCCAGTGATGCAGTTTAGCATAAATACACGCAATTGGAATTACAGACTAGACTGAAGCAGACCCAAGAGGGCAGTGAATAATTTTTCAGCGTAAATCCAAATTAATCCTTTTTTTAAAAATGTCATCTTATCTCAGTTGCTTATTATTAAATTTGCAAATCCAGTTGTTTTCTCATACAGCATTGGTTCTTAAACTGAGGGTAATTATAAGGGACAATATAGGCCAGGGGATAATGGAACAATTTGTAAGTGTTGGTCAAGGGTCCTTTTGGGACTTCTGCTGCTGAGACACTTGTCTGACTGGCTCAAGGTTGACTCAGCCTTCTGTCCTTCCAAGGTTGGTAAAATGAGGACGCAGATTGTGGGGGACAAGAGGCCGATTCTGCAAACTGCTTAGAGAGGGCTGTAAAAGCACTGTAAAGTGGTATATAAGTCTAAGTGCTATTGCTATTCCTTCCCCCCTCCCTCCCTCCCTCCCAGTGGTTAGGATGCAGTATAGCAGGCTAATTCTGCCCACTGCCAGCCGTTCGATCCTGACTGGCTCAAGGTTGACTCAGCCTTCCATCCTTCTGAGGTGGGTAAAATGAGGACCCAGATCGTTGGGGGCAACAGGCTGACTCTGTAAACCACTTAGAGGGCTGCAAAGCACTGGGAAGCGGTATGTAGGTCTAAGTGCTATTTCTCTTCTTTCCTTCCTTCCTTCCCTCCTTTCTTCCATCCCTCCATCCCTCCATCCATCCATCCATCCATCCATCGTGTGCAGTGCTTAGAATGCAGTATTGCAGGCTAATTCTGCCCACTGCCAGGACTTCGATTCTGATGGGGCTCCAGGTTGACTCAGCCTTCCATCCTTCCAAAGTCGGTAAAATGATTGTTGGGGGGACAGGAGTCTGACTCTGTAAACCGCTTAGAGGGGGCTGTACAGCACTGTGAAGCGGTATATAAGTCAAAGTGCTTTTGCTATTGCAGTTGCTATATTCAAGACTGGGCATAAAGGGGTCAAACAATTGAAGAAATATAGATTGTTCTTGACTTCATCAAAACTGACCCTGGGGATGCTGCAGCAGTCATGAGTGTGAAAAATCATCACTTTGTCAGTGCCATTGTAGCTTCAAACAGTCGCTGAACAAACTGTTCCAAGTTGAGGACTAGCTGAACTGTCATGCATGTTGGGAAGAAGAAAAAGTGATAGACTCTACAATGCAATTGAGAACAAGTGCCCATATTTTATGCTTTCCTTCCATATGACTTTCTCTCCCTCCCCTCTCTTTCTTTCTCTCTTTCTCTCTTTCTCTCTCTCCCCTTTCTCTTTCTTTCTCTTCCTCCCTCCCTTTCTCCCTCCCTCTGTCCCTTCCTCCCTCTCTCCTCTCTCTTTCTCTTTCTTTCTCTCTTTCTTTCTCCCTTCTTCCCTCTGTGTGTGTGTGTTCTTCTTTCTTAAGCAAGGAGGATATTCACACCTCACCCACATTCTGTCTCATTTCTTCCTTGGACATACCAGGTTGGGTAATTCTTCCAGCAGCAGACAAAGTGGCTGCCACTCAAGCTGTTCTCTCATTAACAACCTCAAGAATTTCTCTTTGATCGCAAATTGATTTTCTTTTCTGAATAGCGGTCGGGATCGGCTTCATAGAGGGAACATTAATTGCACTGAGGAAAGACAAACTTGTGTTCAGCCATCACAATATCTACACGGAGCTGTGCAGGGGAGGATGAGGGTCCTAAAAGATCTATTTACAAGACAGGTTGGCTGTTGTTTCCAAGAACCGAAATCACTTGACAATCCTCCACATGCTTTTCACTCTCCTCTCTCTCTCTCTCTCTCTCTCTTGCAGGATTTGTTTGGAAAATCGGATCCATTTTTAGAGTTTTATAAACAAGGGGATGATGGGAAATGGATGCTGGTCCACAGGACAGAGGTAGGTCATGTATGGACATTGTATTATTAGGTGATCACCTTGTATCATTTCAGGGTTTTTTTCAGCCAAATACTACAGGTAGTTCTCATCTTATGACCACAACTGAATCCCAAATTTCTGTTGTGAAGCAAAACAGTTGTTAAGTGAATTCCCCCCCACAATTTTAGGACCTGCCTTGCCACTATTATTAAGCGAATCCCTGCAATTGTTAAATCAGTAACCCGGTTGTTAAGTGAATCGGGCTTCCCCATTGATTTTCCGTGTCAGAAGGTCGCAAAAGGGGATCACATGACCCCAGAATGCTGCGACCCATCGTAAATATATGACAGTTGCCGAGTGTCAACTAAAAAGATACTCCTTTGGTCTTTTTAGCTGCCAGAAAAAGGGAGTGTGTGTGTGTGGGGGAAACAAGCCATTCTTGAAATGCCTAGATATCAACTCAGCAGCCGAAAGTTGCCGGAGCATAAGAAGATTATTAGAGAGCATGATGGATGGCGACCACTATCCTAGAAGCCCCAACAGCTGCCAAACTATGGTTCACTATTATAAAGCATGAAAAATAAACCAGCAGCACAAAACAAAAAAATAGTTTTTAAAAGCCCCAAGAATGCTCACCTCTCCCCACCCTTCAAATTTAGGATCTAGTGACTCCACTCAGAGGAACATAGAATAATAAGATTGAAAGGGACCTTGGGGGTCGTCTAGTCCAACCCACTATTCAAGCAGGAGAGATTCTATCCCATTCCAGGCTGTCCAGTCCCTTCTTAAAAATATCCCCAGTGATGGAGCACCGATGATTTCTGGAGGGAAGCTGTTCCATTGTTCTCACCATCAGGAATTTTCTCCTGAGTTCTAGATCAGATCTCGCTTTGATAAGTTTTCTTCCTTGCTTCTTGTCTTGCCTTCAGGTGCTTTGGAGAATAGGTTGATCTCCCTCTCCTCTGTGATAGCCCCCTGCAAATATTGGCAGACTCTTATTACGTCACCTCTATTCCTTCTCTTCATTAAACTAGACATACCCAGTTCCTGCAGCCGCTACTCAGCAAGCAGAACCGTGAATGGTGATTGTTCTGCCAGGAAATTCTCCTTAGTTCTAAGTTGGATGTCTCCTTGATCAGTTTCCATCTATTGTTACTTGTCTGGTCTTCAGGTGCTTTAGAAAATAGGTTGCCCCTTTGCACATTCATACATTGGGACGTCTGCTCCAGGTGGTGTTTTTTTTTTCCTTTAATGTCTTTGGAATATCTGTTGACAGCAGGAAAGGAACCCTCTTTTCATGCAGTTGTTGTAGTGAATGAATGAGGCGCCAGAATGCGTCATTGAGAAAGAGGCTCAGTCCACAGGGTGCCTCACTCAAAGGATGAGGCTTGTTTTCGTTGCTCTAGGAAGCAAGATGTGCATGAAAGCAGCAATCCTGCAAGGAATGGAGACCTCACCTCAGCAGATAAACCATCTAGGGGCATCCGGCTAAAGTTAGCCACCATTCAGAAGTCAGGACTTGCATCCAAAGAGACCAAACTGGGAGAACCAAAGTATTTTTGTTCAGAAATAGCACACCTACAATCCCCCAGGGCCTTCTGTTCCCCAACCTCTGGTGCACGTTTTTAAGTTGTTTTTAGCATGGCTCTTTTTAACAAAGCCCCTAAGGAAACCATACACATATGTGCACATCCATCCTGGCTCATAAGATTTTTTTTAAAAAGCATAAAGCAGGACTCCAGAACTGAGAAAGAATTTTTATTAAGAGGCAACCAGTAAACGACAATAGTCTTTGCATGACATTGAGTGAAGTGGTTTAGAATTAAGAATAGGAGGCATAAAGCAGAGGTGTCCAACCTTGGCTGTTTCAAGACCTGTAGACTTCAACTTATGGCTGGCTGGGGAATTCTGGTAGTTGAAGTTCACAGGTCTTAAAGATGACAAGGCTGGGGACCCTGGCTTAAAGGCAGGCGTGATTACAGTCTTCGGATACATAAAAGGAGGTCACAAGGAAGAAGGTGTGGATTTAGTCTCCAGAACTCCAGAGGGTAAGAGGAGAACCCCTGGGTGGAAACTTAACAGAGTGAGATCCAAATTCGAAATAAGGAGGAATTTAGAATAGACTAGAATAGAAATTAGAATAGAGTAGAGTAGAAATTAGAATAGAATAGAAATTAGAATAGAATTAGGAATAGGAAGAATAGGTATAGAATAGAATAGAAATTAGAATAGAATTAGGAATAGGAATCAGAATAGAATAGAGTAGAGTAGAATAGAATAGAATAGAATAGAACAGAACAGAATAGAAAATATGTAATGGAGTGGAATAGAATAGAATATAGGATAATATAGAAATAGAAATAGAATAGAGAATAGAACAGAACAGAACAGAACAGAATAGGAATTGAACAGGAATTAAATAGAACAGAACAGAATAACAGAGTTCAAAGGGGCCTTGGAGGTCTTCTAGCCCAACCCCCTGCTTATGCAGGAAACCCTATACCATTTCAAACAAATCCAATCTCTTCTTAAAAACTTCCAGTGTTGGAGCATCCACAGCTTCTGGAGGCAACTCATTTCCACTGATTAATTGTCCTCACTATCAGGAAGTTTCTCCTGAGTTCAGGTTGCTTCTCTCTTTGGATTAGTTTCCATCCGTTGCTTCTTGTCCTGCCTTCTGGTGCTTTGGAGAATAGATTGACTCCCCTCTTCTTTGGGGCAGGCCCTCATATAGAGGAACACTGCTATCATGTCACCTCTAGTCCTTCTTCTCTTTAAAATAGACATGCCCACAGTGGAGTGCATAAACAGTATGTTTGGTCCCATCCCTGGTACAGATATTGTTATAGTATTGATATAATATTAAGAGTTAGTTTTGCCAGTGGTTAAGGCACCAGGCTAACAAGTAGAAGTCTCACCTTAGTTCTGAAAGCCAGCTGGGTGATTTGGGGCCAGACCCTCTTTCTCTCAGCCCAACCCAGCTTATAGGGTTGTTGTTGTGGGGGAAAATAGGAGAAAGATGTGTTGGCTATATTTGCACCCTTGAGTTATTTGTAAAAACAATAAAGGTGGGATATGAATAAACAATATCTGATGTTTTTCTTGTCTTGCTGCCTTTTCCTTCCCATTGCAGGTGATTAAATACACACTGGATCCTGTGTGGAAGCCATTCACGGTGCCTTTGATATCTCTGTGTGATGGGGACACAGAAAAGCAGATCAAGGTATGGTCCTCTTGGCCCTCTTCCATTTCAGATCCATTATCTCCCCTGTGGATGAGAGTTGATATTTGTTAGGAATATTCTACTCCTACCCCTCTCTGTCCAATTTTAATTCCAAAGCTCCCAAGCTTTGTAGTCTCCATCCATGCTGGCTGGGGAATTCTGGGTGTTGAAATCCACAAGTCTTAAAGTTGCCAAGATCAGAGGTCCCTGGTCTAGGCAATGGGAGAGCATCTTAACGCATCTTACATGAACACTGTCAATGGATCCTAAGCTGTGATTTATAGAACAAAAAATACTACATATTTGTTTGTTTGTCAATTGCTTACAAGCTAATAGATATAAGTATAAATATAGTTATGAATACATGGATACATATAAGAAAATGAAAGAATAGGACAGGGATAGTAGGCACTTATGCACGCCCCTACAGACCTCTTAGGAAAGGAGTGAGGTCAACAGTAAACAGTATAAGGTTAAAGTTTTTGGGGTTTGGGGAAGAAACCACAAAGTGCATCACATTGGTATAGAAAAGATTGTTTCATGAGACGTTCACTGAAATTAATCCACCAACTTCTAGAGAACATCTGACTATTAATTGGGTACCTGGTAATATGTCTATGGAGATTCTCAGCCGTCCAAGTCATGGATGACTTGAAAAAGCACCTTTGGGTTCCTGGTAATACTGTGTTTCCCTAAAAATAAGACTTAACCAGAAAATAAGCCGGCAAGATTTTTTGTAATGTAAGCTCCACCCTAAAAATAAAGCCCAGTTAAGATAGTCAGTCAGACAGATGCATTTAATACCGTATTTCTTTCAAAATAAGCCCTAACCTGAAAAACCTCTTTGGGAACAAAAGTTAACATAAGACCCAGTCTTATTTTTGGGGAAACATAGTAGTTGTCCTATATCTGGGAGAAATGAGCATCTTTGTGAATTTCTTCTCTTTCATAAGTAGGATGAAAATTTTTTTATTTGGAGGGGTCATTTTTTGGGGACTTCAGTCAACTGGATGAAAATCCTGATTGTTCCTCTGATTCTTCTGCTAGATTGTGTGTTATGACTATGACAATGATGGAGGACATGATTTCATTGGGGAGTTCCAGACTTCCGTTGACACGATGTGCAAAGATGGCTCTGTGGTAAGCTTTGAAGGAAATGAATGGATTTGAAGATGAGCATTGTCATTCACCCTCCTAAGTCTGAAGAAGTTTGAACTTCCTGCTTTACATCATGGTGGCCATGACATCTTTCCATTTAGTCATTTAATTATCTTTCTTTAGTATTGTTGATTAGCCCCATAGGTCATGTCAAAATACACAATAAAGCATAAAACATTACATGGTAAAACCATATGTAAAAGTGAAATACAAGAGGGAGATTAAAAGAAAATAATAAAATAAGAAATATAATGTTTGTCATGCCCCCGTTGGAGTCTGAATTTAAGAAGGAAAATGAACAGGGAGCAAGAGAGTGACTCCATTGGCTGTGGAGGAAACTGGGGAAGAGCAAAGTCAGGCTGGGCAGAGCAGGGGAGAGGTAGAATAAGGGATAGGGGTTTCAGAGGAAGACCAAGGCCTACCTCCTCCTCATCCTAGGGCATGCAGGGAAGAATGGAGAAGAGAACAACGTGGGTTGTGTGACTTGAGAGGAAAGGGCCTGATTCCCTTCACAAGGCATACCTGGGAAGGGAGTTTAAAGGAGAACCAGTTGGGAGGGGTGTTTGTCGAGAACAAACATTGAGTTTATCTAATGTTGGCTGCTGTTATCTGAGTTCCTGGCATCCTCCCAACTGGTTTGATTTACTGTCATGTTACTTCACTTCTGGAACTTTGCCCTGCTGGATTTATTACCTTATCTTGCTTTGCTGGATGTACGGTTTAAAGTTTTCTATTTACACCATTTTGGATTGGAATATCTGCAGCCAAAGGCTGTTGCAGGTCCCTGGGAGAGTTTTTCTCCAGACTGGAAGGTAACCGGAACATTGGGGGCAAAGTTAGAGCTAATAAAATGACCTCTAATTACCTGGCTGGGTTGCCTTTGTGCCATGCCTTGGGTCATCACAATGTTTCTGAGTCACCTCTACTGTTTGCCCTGATCATACTCACATACAGGTAGCCCTCAACTTACAACAGTTCATTTAGTGGCCGTTTGAAGTTAAAGCCCCACTGAAAAAGGGGACTTATGATTGTTTTTCACACTTATGACCATTGCAGCATCCCCATGGTCATGTGATGAAAATTCAGACACTTGGCCACTGATTCGTACTTATGACGTGTCCTTTGTGACCTTCTGATAAGCAAAGTCAATGGGAGAAGCCAGATTCTCTTAACCATGGGACTAATTTCACAAGTGGGGTGATTCACTTAACAGTGGCAAGAAAAGTCATACAATGGGGCAAAACTTATTTTAACCATTGTCTTGCCAAGGAATGGAAATTTGGGGCTCAAAATTTGATTGTAAATTGATGATTGCCCATCTCAACTGAACTGTTTTATCCAAATGAAGGGCTGTGTTACATGTGATTTTTGAGTTCTGACTGCACATGGAAAGAATTGTTTTAATATAAAAATCCCAATAGTTTGATCGTCTCATGTGCGATTCAAAGATACCAGTCTCAGTTTAATCAGTGGAACGGAATTAAAAAACCTCTTATGGGTTTATTTCCTGATGTGCCTTTAAGAGGGAGAGAAAAAAACAGTGTCTCTTGGTTATTTCTCCCGAACTCAAGTTTCCCAGGCAAAACCAATCTTTTTCAACTTCAATTGCACTTTTGATTTGTGCTGGTTTGCCCATTATCAAAGGTTTGTGGTGACCCTCATTAGCAAACATCTCATCTTCTGCTAAAACTAGATTGGTTTTTGCCCAATTAAACCTCTCTCCTGATCTCCACTGATGGGTGATGAATGTTTGTCTTGCTGACTTGCTCCCACAATCGATGGTGTTGGGTTTAGGAGTTCTCTTTGCAGCCTGATTGTTATTTTGCCTCTCCCAGTTATTTGTGGCTGGAGTCCTAATTAAGTAGAGTAGAAATGACAGGGAATAACTTCATAAGGCTGAGGTGACCACCATGAATGGAACTGTAAACACTTTATATTTTATAAAACGTAAAACCACAGATGTGCACTTAGCAATGATCTGAAGTGAATTAAGGTTGTCCTTATGACCGCAATAGAGCCTAACATTTATGTTGCTAAGCAAGACATTTGTTAAGTGAGTTTTGCCTCATTTTACAAACATTCTTGCCACAGTTGTTAAAGTGAGTCACCGTAGTTGTAAAGTTACTAACACAATTGTTCAATGAATCTGGTTTCCCTATTGATTTTTCTCGTTAGAAGGTTGCAAAATGTGAACACGTAACCCTGGGACACTTCAACCATCATAAATATGAGTCAGTTGCCAAGGGCTGAATTTTGATCATGTGACTATGGAGGTGCTGCAACTCCTCAAAATAACAATGGTCTTCTGCATTGCCTGGACTCTTAGTAGGTGTTCAATCAAGCCCCGTTCAAATCTAAGAACCAGAAAGGATATATAAAAGCAAACCTTTTTAATGTGTCTCTGTGAATTCTGTGTATTCACAGCAAAGAGTCATTAAAACTAATTGTCCCAGATAAGAGCAAGCCCTTTCAAGGTTGCAAATATCCACGGCCAGAAGTTTCAAAAAACAAACTGGAGTAAGCAGGGCTTCAAAGAGGATTCTGACTAGAAAAAACTTCTTTGCTTCCTGCAAAGAAGCCAACCCCGAAGGCTGGCTTTTATCCCTTATGGGAGGGGCCATCTCCTTGTAGTCTTACTCCCTAGTCACCCGTGCTGCTGCTGCTTCTCTTTCCTTCAAGCAGCCTTCCGTGCCAGCCTCCACAAGCTCCAAAGGCAGCACTCCACTCTCTGATAGTCCTGGCCCCATCCCTGCATCACACGCAGGCCCCTCACCTGAGTCCTCGCTCTCTGAGACCTCAGCCGTCCGCACCTGCTGCTGGTGAACCACAATACTAGGTCAGATTCTTGTCAATAGGTTGCATGAAATAAAGTTGCAGTGCTTTTGAATTCTTTTTTGGCTCCTGGGTTCTTGTACCTGACGGCTACCAAGGAATGTAGAACATAGAACATAGAATAACAGAGTTGGAAGGGACTTGGAGGTCTTCTAGTCCAACCCTCTCCTCAAGTAGGGGGTCCTATACCAGACAAATGGCTGTCCAGTCTCTTCTTAAAAGCCTCCAGTGATGGAGCTCACGTGATTTCTGGAGGCAAAGCATTCCACTGATTGCTTATTCTCATTGTTAGGAAATTTCTCCTTAGTTCCAGATTAGTTTGCACCTATTTTCTTCTCTTGCCTTCTGGTGTTTTGAAAATTAGTTTGACTCCCTCTTCTTTCTGGCAGCCCCTCAAATACTGAAATACTGCTATCGTGTCCCCATGGTCCTTCTTTTCACCAGGCTAAACATATCCAATTCCTGCAATCAGATTTCATATGTTTTAGCCTCCAGCCATCTAATCATCTTTGTTACTCTTCTCTGCACTCTTTCCAGAGTCTCAACCTCTGTTTTATAATATGGTGACCAAAACTAGATGCAATATTCTAGGTGTGGCCTTACTAAGGATTTATAGAGTGGTATTAATACTTCAGACGATCTTGATTCTATCTCTTGTTAATGCAACCTAAGGTTGCATTGGCTTTTTTTGGGAGGCAAAGGCGAATCACCTCTGAAAAACCTTGTCCAGAAAATTATAGGGATTTGTCTAAGCAATTGCCAAGATTTGGACACGATCTGAAAGGAAGTGGAGACCAAATAAATGAATGAATGAATGAATGAATGAATGAATGAATGAATGAATGAATGAATAATCCACCTGTAACTTCTTGCATGAGCTCTCCAAGGTCATGATTATGTTTCACTCAAATTCTGTTTGTTTTGAATGAAAGTCTTGGTTCTTTGAGGATCTTGGTTAAGACAGGCAATGTGAGTTTGCATATTCTAGCATTCCAGAATATCAGAGAGCCCTTCTGGACAATGGTGAAGGTTCTGGACCAAGACTAGGGAGACCTAGTGTTTTAGATTGCCCTCAGCCATGGCAGGGTTTGGGGCAAGGTCTTCCATCTCAGCCCAAGAGACAGGATTAAAGTATTGGACTAGGAGAATTCTAGTCTCCTATCAACTAAGGTAGGGGTGGGAAAGCATAGCCTTTTTATGACTTGTGGACTTCAACTCCCAGAATTCAACTCCTAGAGCATAGCTGGCTCAGGAATTCTGGGAGTTGAAGCCCACAAGTCATAAAACCCTAACTAAGGAAGTCCCAGCTGTGGAAGGGTGAGGCAGTCATTCATTCCCAGCTCAGCCTACCTCACAGGGATCTTGCAAGGAAATATTGGGAGGAGGAAGTGCTATCTCTACCACCTTGGAGAGACAAGGTATAAATTTAATTACCGAATCAAATAAACAGATGGAAGGTTATGTAAGTTGGCAAATAGCCAGCTTCTAACCTACTGCTAAAATTCATGAAATGTGAAGCTAATGGAGAATTCCAAACTTTCACAATTTAGGCCATTAAAGAAACAGAATCTCCTTAATGCTCAGAGGCTGAAAGAAAATGCTTTCTAAATTGTGAGGAATGTTCAGCCCTTTTGCAGGGACATCAAGCGTCAGCAGATCTCTTGTTTAAATGACTGTTCGCAGTTATTACTTCAAAGCTCTTTGGAGGCTAGAAATGGCATTTTAATTTTGTCTTCTGGGCTGCTATTTATTTATGCCTTTCTCAATCCTAGCTTGTGCTTCTGCGTATGGAGCATAAAAATAAAATGGGATACATGCATTTGTTTACCTAGTGAGTAATCACATCCTTCCTCATTTCAACTCGAAGCCCCGCTGCGTTCATCTGCTGCTTCTAGTTGGTTTATCTCTGGAACCTGACAGCTTCTATATGTAGTTGCTGGCTGTAAATAGCTCAGGCAGATGTTCAACCCATTTCAAAACTCTGGGAAACCTTAGGGATGCTACATGGCCTGGCACGATGCTCTGGGCTGAAGCCAACACACCATTCTTGCCAATGAGCCTGCCCAGAGCTAACCTGAAGGGTTGCATCCAGAGGTGTGTGGATAGAAAGTATAGCAGGGAAGTGGAGCAATTGAGAGGAGACCAGGGGTCAGATGAGGTCTTGAGTGTGGTGAATTGTAGTCTGGATTCCCAAGAGAGAGAGGCTGCATTCCAGAAGGCAAAGAGGCTGTGAAGGTTAGATACAGGTATCCCTCAACTTCCAACCACAATGGAGCCCAAAATTTATGTTGCTACATGAGACAAACTTGAGTTTTGCTCCATTTCACAACTTTTCCTGGCACAGTTGTTAAGTGAATCACTGCAATTGTTAAGTTAGTAACATGGTTGTTAAGTGAATCTGGCATCCCCATTGACTTTGCTTGACAAAAGGTCACAAAAGGGGATCACATCATCCCTGGACACTTCAACCATCATAAATATGTGCCAGGCATCTGAATTTTGAACCAGTGACCATGGGGCTGTTGCAACAGTCATAAGTGTGAGAGAAATTCCCTGAAAATGGGCTCCAGCACAAGTCCAAAAGTGCAGAGGACAAAATCTTTGGTCCCAGTGAGTGACCCAGATCTCGCAACATTATTCCAGGACATGTATATTCACCTTGTAAATCAAGGACTACCTTTAGTTTGTGTGGCAGAAAGAGGGTGAAGATCGCTCCTCCGTAATAAGTCCCAGAATATATGCTTTATGGTACAAGTAATCTGTTTTAGCTTGGCAAGATTTCTCTGTGTGCCTGTGTTTTCCTGAAAATAAAACCGGGTCTTATATTAATTTTTGTTTCAAAAGACGCATTAGGTCTTACTTTCTGGTTGGGTCTTATTCTTGGGGAAACAGGGAGGTGAAGAACAATAAAGGAAATTGCTTAGAACAAGGGTCTTCAAACTTGGCAAGTTTAAGATTTGTGGACTTCAACTCCCAGAATTCCTGAGCTAACATGACTGAAGGAGGAATTCTGGGAGTTAAATCCACAAGTCTTCAAGCTATCAAGTTTGAAGACCCCTGGCTTAGAAGAAACTCTGTGTGTGTTGGTTTTAGAGGCCTGACATGCCCATCTTGAAGTTAAGATGTAAATGACCTGAAGCACCTTGTCGTGGCATTAAGATGCAATGTGAAATACTTAACATGAATGTTCACATGTAGATGAGGTGAACGTTTGTAAATTGCATTATTTTCACGAGTAGCTGAAGCAAGGCTGAGAAGTTACATTCATGTCAATGTTTTAATCTCGGCTGTGACACAAACTGTGGTGGGCTGAGGTCTTCTTGGACCTTGTGGGTTTTGTTCTCCTATCATCTACTCTTGTGACAGGATTGTAATTCTTGAAAAGATTTTGGTCACCCTGATGTAAAAAAGATGTGGAGACTTCGAGAAAGAGTGCAGAGAAGAGCAACAAAGATGATTTCCCAGGGGACTGGAGGAGAAAACACACAAAGAACGGTTGCTGGAATTGGGGGTGTCTGATGAAAAGAAGGACTAGGAGTGACATGATAGCAGTCTTCCAATATCTCAGGGGCTGCCCCAAAGAAGAGGCAGTCAAGCTATTCTCCAAAGCACCTTAAAGGCAGGAGAAGCAGCAATGGGTGGAAACTAATCAAGGACAGAAGCAACCTAGAACCAAGGAGAATTTCCTGACAGTGAGAACAATTAATCAGTGGGACAACTTGCCTCCAGATGCTGTGAATGCTCCAACACTGGAGATTTTTAAGAAGAGATTAGGCAGCCATTTGTCCAGAATAATATGAGGTCTTCTACTTGAGCAGGGGATTGGACTAGAAGACCTCCAAGGTCCCTTCCCACTCTGTTATTCTATTCTATTGTACATCAAGATTATTTTTCCTGCCACATTTTCATAAGGTGAAACTCTGGATGAGGACAAAAACAAACTTTGCAGGATTAGACCATGCTCTGGATTATAAATTTCCCTAATATCTTCTTGCCTGTGAAAGTTCATCTTCTAATGAAATAAGTTGAACATTGTTTATTAATTCAGTTCTTATCTATCAGTAATCAAGTTATGTTCAGATTCATTCTTCAGTCTTGCTTGACTCAGAAGCCATGCTGATTTTTTTTTGGGGGGGGGATGTGAGAATTGGAGGGTTGTGGCCTGTGGTTGTGACATCAGTAGAGTAGGTGGAGCCAGGATACCAGACCTGTTGCCTCTTATATAGGTAGTCCTCGCTTAGCAACCAAATTGGGACTGGCAACTCCATCACAAAGTACCCTGGTCACTAAGCAAAACATAGTGTCCTATACTTATGACCTCATATTCTTCCACCATTAAATCAGCATGGACATTCAGTGAGACATTACATGAGCACAATTGGCAAGTTCCCGTTGGCTTCATCATTAACTTGTTGGAAGACAGCAATGAAGCGCAAAAATGAGAGTTACGTGATGTTGAGATAGTTATAAGTGGAAGGACTGATCACAAAGTTGTGTTTTTTTAACTGTGGTTGCAGTCAGTAAGATAGGAATACCTATACCTTCAGAGCCCAAACTTCACACATTTTCACTTCTTAATGATCCCAGTTTTCCTCCAAAAGGTTGGAAATTTTGCCCCAGACATATTGGAGTTCCAATGGGAGTACTGGGGATGACAGGCATTTTTTGAGTTTGGGATGTCTGTAGTTTGCCAGTTTTTCTCAACCGTGACCACTTTGAGATGTGTTAACTTCAATTCCCAGAATTCTTCAGCCTGGGGAATTCTGGGAATTGAAGTCCACATGTCTTAAAGTGGCCACGGTTGAGAAACACTGATTTAAACAATTTTATTTCCCAATTTGGTTACCCTTAAAATGTTTTGAAAATGTAAATCTCAGCTTTCCCAGTAATTACAGGACAAAAAATATATATTTTCTCCAATAAAGAAAAAGAAAAATCAAGATTACTGCATTTACCATGGTCTTCCTTTCTTTTTACAAATAAAATAATATGCAGGTAGAGTTTGAATGCATCAATCCCAAGAAACAGAAGAAGAAAAGGAGCTACAAGAATTCGGGCATCATCATTGTCAAGTCCTGCAAAGTAAGTTCTGCTCCTCAGAAGGATCGATGATTTTGTTTGGGCTGTTTCAGAAATAACATACAGGCAGTCCTTGACTTACGACCACAATTGAGCCTTCTCAGCTTCCGTTGCTAAGCGAGACATTTCTTAAGTGAATCTTGCCCCTTTCTTGCCACAGCTGTGAAGTGAATTCCTGCGATTGTTAAATTAGTAGCATGGTTGTTCAACGAATCTGGCTTCCCTGCTTGTCGGAAGGTCATAAACGGGATCACTTGGACACTACAACCATCATAAATATGAGTCAGTTCCCAAGCATCTGAATATTGATCACATGACAATGGGGAGGTTGTAACAGTCGTACATGAGAAACATGGTCATAAGCAGTGGTGGTATTCAGCTGGTTTGCACTTGTTCGGGTGAACTTGTAGCAAGGATTTGGCATGGGTTGCCGAACCGATAGTAACTTCTGGCTGGCCACGCCCCCGACCTGGTCGCTGGTTGCTTGCTCACCCCATGTCGGGATCCTAGCAGTTACTCCTATTAAATCATGAGCCTCGAGCTACACTCCCAAAATTCAAAGGATTTATTAGAAGTTAAAACATCCGGCATTAGCCTGGGCGTAGCCGACTTTGTGATACGTAATTCACTGTCACCCTTGATCCTGCTTTTCCCCCCGCCCCTCTGGGTGTATTATCCAACGAAACACGTCCATAGCCAAGAGCCGTCAATCATGCTCCCCAATTAGATTTTTGTGAGGCAGAAGCTTCAGTCATCTAGTCAGTCTCTGAAGAAAATATGAATGGAATGTACTTTCGATTCCACACTGCTGCCTGCTCTTTGAAACTCCACCCCTTCTTTCTGTGGTCAACTACAAAACGTGTATACAAAATGTTTTATGAGTTGACATCCCATCCGCCTGATGCTTGCCTGAAGCCCAGGAGGCCCCCAAAATAGGGGGGGTTATGCTGCAAAAAAGCCACATCCACCCAGTCACATGGCCACGCCCACCAAGCCATGCCCACCAAGCCACACCCACAGAACCGGTAGGAAACATTTTTGAATCCCACCACTGGTCATAAGCACATTTTTCAGTGCCATTGTAACTTCAAATGGTCACTAAATGAACCTTGTAAGTCAAGGACTACCAGAAATTGGAAAAGAAGGCTGTTTGGGGTTGGTTTGCTATTGGCTTGTACATGAGGGGGAAAAAAACAGGAATCTTACAGCTGGAAATCAGATGAGGAGACTTGACTTTCCAATGACTTTATCCTAAGACAGCCTGGCCTCCTCTTTCCCTCCAGATATGCTGCAAAAGACATTCTTGTATTCTGTTTAAATGTAGAATAAGGGAGGGTGTTGCGTAGATGGGAAGAAAGCTGTGGAATTTGTAATTTTGCCTGCCCTATGGATGACTTCAAATACAGGTAGTCCTTGATTTGTCACCGTAATGAATCCTGGACCTCACCTGAATTTTTTGCAGCGGCCTTTAACAAACGCCACAGTCACAAAACAAATGCTGCAGTTGCTAAACAAACCCATTGGACTCAATGGGTGTAAACACTGGTGTCCAGCAAAATATTGTAAATCATAATCATATGACTGCAGGGCACGGCACATTGCTGTAAATGCTGGTTGCCAAGTGCCCCAAAGTGACTATGAAGATGGATGGGCAGCCTTCTGAACTTTCAATCAGAATAGAGCTGGAGGGGACCTTGGAGGTCTTCTAGTCCAGCCTCCTGCTCAAACAGGAGAACCTATACCATTTCAGACAGGTGACTGTCCAGTCTCTTCTTAAAAGCCTCCAGTGATAAAGCATCCATGATTTCTGGAGGCAAAGCTCTTCCCCTGGTTGATTATCTTCACTCTTAGGAAATTTCTCCTTAATTCCAAGATGCTTCTCACTTTGGTCAGTTTCCATCCATTGCTTCTTGTCTTGACTGCAGGTGCTTTGGAAAATAAGTTGACCCCCTCTTCTTTGTGGAGCCCCTCAAATATTGGAAGACTGCTATCATGTCCCCTCCAGTTCTTCTTTTCTCTAGACTAACCAAACCTAAATTTCTGCAACTATTTTTCATATGTTTTAGTCTCCAGGCCTTTAATCATCTTAGTTGCTCTTCTCGGAACTTTTTCCAAGTCTCAGCATCTTTTTTGAAATGTGGTGAGCAACTCTGGGTGCAGTATTCCAGATGTGGTCCTATTAAGGTTTTATAAAGCTGTATTAATACTTCAAATTATTTAGAAGCTTTGAAACGAGGTTATAATTTCAACAAAAAATAATAATTTCAACTCTTTAACTGACTGATCATAAGTAGACGACTAAGCTAAGCAAGACAGGTGTTAAGTGACTTACACTCCATCTTACGGCCTTTTTTTGCCACAGTCATTAAGTAAATCATGCAGTCATTAAATAAATGGTTGTAAGCAGAGGTGGGTATTCAGCAGGTTCTGACCAGCTCTGGAGAACCAGTAGTGGAAATTTTGAGTAGTTCAGAGAACCAGCCAATCTCGCCTCTGACTGGCCCTGCCAACCCCATCTCTTCTCTGCCTCCCAGTGAGTCCCAGCTGATCGGCTGGATCTTCTTTGGCTGGCCTGCACAGGAGAATGGAGCTGGAAAGCAGGTTGGGGGGGGGGAAATGGGGATTTTGCAGTAACCTTCCCCTGCCACACCCACAGAACCAATAGTAAAAAAATTTGAATCCCACCACTTGTAAAACAAGGGTTACCTGCATTTATGGCCTCAGAACTGAAATATTTTTTAAAATGCTTGAGCATAAGGGAAGGTAGAAGTGAGATACTAAGATATTGGTAAAAGTGTATAAATGCTGCAATTTGCTGTAATGAAAAAATCCTTTTGAATCCTCAGTGGCATATTATCCAGTAGTCCAAATAAAGAACCTTCACCTGCATAAACTTCTTCTCAGAAAATTATGGCCCAAACACTCTATTACTTAGCTCAGCGGCTGCAGTCAATAAATTAACATCTTCTCCGGTTCTGAAATAGAAGCCCTCTGGAGTGATTCACTACTCCTTCAGACACGCAAGACCTTTGCTTTTCAGTTGGATGGATTAGAACTGCTAAAACTGCTTTCAGATTTGCATTAAAATCATAATTACTGACATAATCCCGAGATTTGCCAGAATGGCATCTAATCATCAGAAGAGCAGGGTCTCAACTCTGGGACAAATGCAATATTGTTTTTTAAATGCCAAACTCTGACAAGCCAGGATGAAGACAAACACAAGGCCTGATTAACCTGTCATTCCACCAAATTGGAGTAGCCAGATGGGCAGCGAGGAGGATGCATTGCTGCCCCATCCAGGCCCTGAGCCACCCTCAGCTCTAAAGCCAGCCAAGGTTTTCGCAAAGGCTTCTAGTCCCTCTCGACTCCTGCTTTGAAGGCCCTTGACTAAATGGCCACAGTTGAGCCCAAAATTTCCATTTGAGTGAGCTTTGCCCTATTTTACGGCCTATTTGCCAAAGTTGTTCCATAAATTACTGCAGTTGTTCACTTCGTAGCGAGGTTGTTAAGCGAATCTGGCTTCCCCAATGACTCTGCTTGCAAGAAAGTCCCAAAAGTGGATCACTTGATCCCAGGACACTGCAACCATCATAAATACATACCAGTTGCCAGCATCCAAATTTTGATCACATGACACATGATGTTGCAAATGGTCGCAAGTGTGAAAAATGGTCGTACGTGATTTTTTTTGACAGTGCTGTTGTAACTTTGATCGGACACTAAATGTATGACTCGAAGTCCACACTACCTGTACTTCTTTCAGGCTCTCATTTTGCATTTACATTCAGACTGAACACCTATGCGTCTACGTACATCATGTCTGTCTATTGCTTTCTTCACTCCCTTCCCTCTTACTCAGTTCAGAGGAGTGAGTAAATGAGTGAAAACAGTCTGGAGCAGCAGAGTCTAATGGTCCAGATTTGATCCCCGCTCCACATTGATTCTGTGCTATGTCCTGGATTCACGCAATGTATAAAACCCCAATACAATACATGAAACACAATTGCTGGATGCATGTAACATGCTGCATCCAAAATATATACTAGTAGATTTTGACTTTATCTCCAGTCAGGTAGCAACCGTTCAAAGTTAAGGTGGACCTTACCAGTGTGTTTAACAACCATGGCATTCACTTAAAACCTCTGCAAAATAAATAAATTGTAAATTGGGGTCTTATGATGTGATGGTCTTCTTTACAATTGTTTACATCTGTTGTGTATAATGGGAAGGCTCCTTTATGGTCCTAAGTTGAGAGCTACAAAAAAGCCTATTTAAGCTTCATGTATTGGCCTAATTCGCACAACATGCCAATACAGGGTTTCTGCATTGAGTCCCATTTGAGCTTAGGCTATGTCATGCCCCTGTCCGAATCTGATTCGGAGGGGGAGGCTGAGCTGCTGACAGGGAATGGGAGTGTGGCTCCTTTGGCTGTGGAAGAAACTGGGGAAGGGCACAGTCCGGCTGGGCAGAGCAGGAGAGAGGTAGAGCAAGGGAGAGGGAATTCGGAGGAAGACCCAGGCCCACCCCCTCTTCATCCTAGGGCACGCAGGGAGGAACGGAGAAGGGAGCAACTTGGGTTGCATGGCTTATGGGGGAGGAAAGGGCCCTGATTCCCTTCATTAGCTGCAGCTGGGAACACAGTGTTTAAAAAGGGAAGCTGCGCACAGCAACTTGGGAGGAAATCATGAATTATCTGGTATCCTCAAGGCTTATCTGTGTTCCTGGCATCTTTCCAACTGTGTGTGTTTGGCTGTACTTTAAAGGTTGCAATTCCTTTTCCTGCCCTGTCAAGTTAATGACTGCAGCGTGGTTTGTTTGGATTTTTAGTTACAGTCTGTATGTACCTTGTTTTGGACTGAATTTTCTACAGTTAAAGGCTGTTCCTGGGAGAGTTTTTCTCCAGCTGAAGGTAACCTGGACATTGGGGGCAAAGTTGGAGATAATAAAGGGACTCTTCTTGCTTATTTGACTGTGTTGCTTGTGTGCCACGCCCCAGGTCATCACAGGCTACCCTGGTGTGCAAACTTTCCCATTAGTTCTCAGCCTCACAATGGTCCCATGAAGATGGGGGAATTCTGGGAGTTGAAGTCTATTCATCGTACAGTTGTCAAAGTTGGGGAAACACTGACGTACTTAGTGACACTGAATGCTTCAAACATCACGAGATTTCTCGGACAAACATGTCAAAGAGAATAGAGGAGAATGTTTGCACCTTTGTTGACACAAAACAGCAACCTTGCTAGCAATGTCTCATACACAACCCCCCACCCCTCCAATCTGCTGCTTTTGATATGCTGTACAGCTGAGTACACACAATGTTCCAGGCTGAAGTTAAAAACAACGGTTAAGTGGCTTGGAATGCAGAGGACCGTAACATTCCCAGGCTACCCCATGTGAACCAAGTTACAACTTGAAACCACGATGTACTGTCTCAATATCACATTGCACAACTGTTGTTGTTCTTTATTTTCCTTGGTTTAAATGGTAAATGTATGGTGTAAATCCATCCACAGTTTTTGGAAATGTGATGCCTGTCAGGGAGATTCAAACTAGAAGGCTGTTTCTCAACTTTGGCAACTCTAAGACATGTGAACTTCAACTCCCAGAATTCCCCTGTTGGCCATGCTGGTTAATTCTGGGAGTTGAAGTCAATTCCTGGCTGAGGAATTCTGAGAGTTGAAATCCCCACGTCTTAAAATTGCCAACGTTGAGAAGCACTGAATAAATGAATATTTTGCGAAATAAGCTTGCTTTTTGCATTAACTTGCTCTGTTTCTCCTTTCTTTCTCCCCTCCTCTCAAATCTTCCCTTTGATCTTTAAGATCACCCGAGATTACTCCTTCCTGGATTACATCCTTGGAGGCTGCCAATTAATGTTTACGGTAAGGATCTTGGTGATTTTTTTTTTTCCATGAACACTAACAACATAATCACTGTTGTGGCCTTTGGGTTGAATCTCAGCATTAATTAAAGCATCACTTCACGCCTGGAAGTTGGAAAATGGCTTGTTTCTTGAGCAGAAATATGCCCCACCATGGCCGGCAAAATTATAGGGTGTGCACTGCTCTCAGGTTCGACAAAACCCCAACAAGAAGTTTGCCACCCCACTTAGCAATGCGTTGGGAGGATGAGCAATAGCGACATGTATCACAAAAGATCCAGGAGGGAACCATCCATGCTGCACAGGAGGTCCTCGCCTTACAACAGTTCATTTAGTGACCAATCAAAGTTTCCAAGGTCCCTGAAAAAAAATGACTTATGGTCATTTTTCACACTTAATGGCCGTTGCAGCATCTCCATGATCAAGTCTGAATCATATTTATGACAGTTGCAGTATTTCTGGGTCATGTGATCCCCTTTTCCAACCCTCTGACAAGCAAAGTCAATGGGGAAGCCAGATTCACTTAACAACGGGGTTACTAATTTAAGAACTTCAGTGACTCCCTTAAAAATTGTGGCACGCAAGGACCTAAAATGGAGGCAAAACTCAACAACTTTCTTGCTTAGCAACAGAAATTTTGGGCTTAATTGTGTTTGTTAAGTTGAATACTACTTGTACATAGTAACAGAGTTGGAAGAGACCTTAGAGGTCTTCTAGTCTAGCCATCTGCTCAAGCAAGAGAACCTATATCATTTCAGACAAGTCATTGTCCCATCTCTTTTTAAAAACCTCCAGTGATGGAGCGCCCACAACTTCTGGTGGCAAGCTCTTCCACGGGTTAATTGTCCTCATTGTTAAGAAGTTTCTCCTTAATTCCAGATTGCTTCTCTCCTTGATTAGTTTTATCCTGCCTTCCAGTGCTTTGGAGAATATTCTGATCCCCTCTTCTTTGTGGCATTTCAGATTGTGGATTTCTCCCAATTGCAGGAGTTCCTGCCTGCAATGGAGGCAGGATAGAAATGCAAAAAAAAATAAAATAAAAATAACGCAAAGCAATGTTTCTGTTGAAGATTAGAAATGATGTAGGTTATGATTTGTGAGATGCAGCTCCCTCATTGTATCTTTTAAAACCAAAGCAACATAATGGACAGTCCTTGAATTGCAACCACAGTCCTTGAATTTTTGTTGTTAAGCAAGACAGCTGTTTTGTGAGTTTTTCTCATTTTACAACCATTCTCAAGGTCCTAAAGGTCAACAGTTGTTAAGTGGGTCACTGTAGTTGTTAAGTCAGTAACCCGGTTATTAAGTGAATTGTTTCCCCATTGGCATTGCTTGTCAGAAGGTTGCAAAAAGGAATCACATGACCCTGGGATGCTACAACCGTCATAAATATGAGTCAGTTGTCAAACACCTTCATTTTGATCACATGACTGGAGATGTTGCAATGCTTGTGTGAAAAATGTGAACAACTTTCAAAACTTTGAACAGTCACTAACTGAATGGTTGTAAGTAGAGGATAACCTGAAATAAAAATTAAGGATGCCCCCGGTGGAGACTGACTCTGAGGGAGAGGAGGGTCAACCAACAGGGAGTGGAAGTGTGGCTCCAGAGGTTGTGGAGGAGGCTGGGGAAGGGCAGAGGCTGGCTGGGCATTCAGAGGAAGGCCCGGGCCCATCCCCTCTTCATCCTAGGGCATGCAGGGAGGAGTGGATAAGGGAGAAACGTGAGTGGTGTGGTCTACGGGGAAGGAAAGGGTCCTGATCCCCTTCATGAGCTGCAGATGTGACAACTGAATCAGGGGATGGACATGCGTATGGGCGAGTGCTGGAAACAAAGCATGGAAATATCTCTAGTTTATGGTTTCTCTCCGAGTTTGGCGTCCTTCCCAGTGTGTCTTCTGTTATCTGTGGACATCCTCCAGCCCTTATCTTGCCTGGTTTGTGTTGTTTTTTTACTCTTTATTATTTAAATGGCATTTCCTCTTCTGGTAACTGCTCTTGTGGGAGTTTTTTTGTCTCCAGGCAAGGATATTTGGAGCTTGGAAGGAAAGTGAAGGAATAAAAGGAGCTTCACCTGTTTTTTGTGACTGTGTTTATTTTGTATCTCACCCTGGGTCATCACAATTCTAAACTTCTAGACTTCTCTAAATATGAAGAAATCAGAAGTAACCATGGGCTTCCACATTGCCACTACAAGGTGCCAGTGTAGCTCATCGAGTAGAAGTATTATATGACTGTGCCACGTGGCTCTCCAAATTCTCAATTCTGGACTAGTTGTTGCTTCTAAATCCAGTAACTTTGGGTGATACCTGCATCGGGTTTTCTCACAGTACTGTTCCAGTCGATCAGATTGGGAACTGTAGGTAAATCAGATGTACAAAGATTATTTTGATCCACCGTTGCATAAGTGGGAATTATAAATCTCAAAGTCATCCTATTGAGGGTGTGGAATCCATCCGTTGCAATTAGGATTGCAGTTGTTTTCTGAAGTTCAATAAATCCTCAATGACATCAATCCAGTCCCTGGGATTTAAGGAGAGCAACCCAGCACATCTATGCATTCATTTTATTCGACCTAGGAATCCACAACCAGGCTGAATTTGCTTTGGCCCAAACACACTGACCATTCCTGTTACAATTTCTTATGCATGTTTCCTTGGTAACCTTGTTACTTGAGCAAACGAAGAATGATGTTCCAATTAGGCACATCCAAGTAGATAAAGTGAGCTGCTGCCTGAGGCAGAACATCCAAATTTCCTTTCAAACATTTTCACTCTTGATTAATTTGGGACGTTGTGTCCCCAAAACGTTTGGCCCAATTTCCTTGACCAAACCAGGATTTGGGTTCAGCTTGGACGGGAGAACCTATCAGGTGGACTCAGGAGTCCCAATATTGAAGCAAAGAAAGGTTAAGTTACTGCTGAATTAATCTATCACTGTATCCCTCAATATGAGGTATATATGAGGTATGAGGCAGTAGGAGGGAGGACGTTGGGATTAATAATAATTAATTATCATATAACATAATGTTATGTAGTATCATATGATATACATATACATGTACATGTACATGTACATATACATACATACATACATACATACATACATACATACATACATACATACATACATATATATATGTACTGTTCATCTTCCTTCGGGTATTATCCCACGTCATTGTAGTGCTTTTAAAGTAACGTTTCAGCAGAATCTCATCTGCCATCATCAGGCTTCTGTACTGAGTTCGTCTGACAAACTCCATACAGAAGCCTGATGATGGCAGATGAGATTCTGCTGAAACGTTGCTACAACTTTGAAAGCACTACAATGNACTTTAAAAGCACTACAATGACATGGGATAATACCCGAAGGAAGCTGAACTGCATTCATATATATATATATGTGTGTTTTTTAAAGTTTTTGCGGGTACTTACATGTATGCTGTTCAGCTTCCTTCGGGTATTAGTAATTTACTAATTACTAATATACATATATATATGTGGATTTTTGGTTATTCGGGTTTTCTCCCGCGTAAAATTGGAAGTATTTTGGTGACATTTTGATGAAATCTCATTCATCATCTTCAGGCTTGTGTCTTCGGCTTTGTGCTTTCCCAAAGACACAAGCGTGAAGATGACGAATGAGATTTCGTCAAAATGTCGCCAAAATACTTCCAATTTTACATGGGAGAAAACCTGAATAACCAAAAATCCACATACAAATACCCGCGAAAACCTCAGAAAACAAACATACATATATATACACACACACATACACTGTGTAAATATATATTTTCTTTAGTTTTCACGGGTATTTATATGAATGGTATTCAGGTTTGTACCGGTATTTTCCCACATCATTATAGTTGTGCTTTTAAAGTTGTAGCAATATTTTGGCAGAATCTCATCTGCCACCATCAGGCTTCTGTACAGTGTTCGTCCAATGTAATAAGGAAAAAATAAATAAAATATTTTTTTAAAAAGAAATTCTTAGACTATATTCTCTTCTCAGGAAAAAAGGGAAGATGTGAAATATGAGAACTCTATAACTGGAACCATAAACTTTCAAAATCCCTGAAGTATCCTACCAACCATAGTTGGCTGTTCAATAAAAATAAATCAAGATTATTCAACAAAAGATTATTCCAGATTACATGGATCCTTGGTTGTTAGAACAGGGAGCAAACACATTCCAGACAAATAGTGTTCCCCTTATTGTTTTTTTGCTCACAGATCTCTTGAGGTTATTATGAAATATATTCTTATTTCTGTTTAGAAAATCAAGCCCAAGATAAGGTTTGCTCATCCAGAAATACACTTTTTCCTCTCTCTTTTATGATCATCACTTTTAACATTTATCATAGCAGAATATTGGCCTTTTAGATGCTTTGGGATTATTTGAAGGCCATCTGCTGGGAAACTTGTGAGCTTCCTTGGGGAATTGGTTGACTACTCTAAGAACAGACTGCTGGGCCAGATAGACCTGGAATCCAGTCACAAAGGGTTATGCGTATGTTCTTATTTTCTTAAGCAGTTTCACATAGGGACAGAGGCTAGGCCAACATTAGAATTGGTTTGGATTGTCAGATTTTGAATATATTAATTTGTGTTGATGGGAGTTTGTTAATATCATCTTTTCTATAATAGAATAGAATTCTTTCTTGGTCAAGTATAATTCGACACACAAGGAATTTGTCTTGGTGCAAATGCTCTCAGTATAGATAAAAGATACATTTGTCAAGAATCATAAGGTACAACACTTAATAATAGTCATAGAGAACAATAAGCAACCAAATCATAGTAGGAAATAGTCAATATAAATCATAAGGATACAAGCCACAAAATTACAGTCAGACAGTCACAAGTGGGAGGGGATAGGTGATAAGGAGTGATCAGAAGGTTAATAGTAATAGTAGTGCAGACTTTGTAAATAGTTGGACAGTGTTGTGGGAATTATTTGTTTAGCAGAGTGACAGCGTTCGGGGAAAAAACTATACTTGTGCCTAGTTGCTCTGCTGTTCTGGTATGCTTTATAACAGCTTATTATGACAACCTGCCTGCAACAAACTCTCCCTCTTACCATAAAATCCTAGTCTCTTAGTCATCTAGGTCAGTTACCGGAAGGCCCTGAAGAAGCCAATCAAGCTTCTTCAGGGCCTTCTGTCAGACCAGACCAGGAACTCATGAATCAACTTTGTAGAGAAAGGTGTGAAAGTTCCATTTAAAAAGCGATGGAGAAGGAGAAAGAAGAGGAAGTACATGCCACTTGCACTTCCTGTTTCCCACCATTACACCATGCCTAAAGGATTCCTGGATCTTAGGTCTTGCAAGCCATATCACTTAAGAAACTAGACATGAGTGATGCAGCAGCTCAAATACCACACAATTATCTCAATCAATACTAACTAGGGTACAAAGGTGGGGCAACCAAATTGGCTGCTTTGATCTTTAATATTCAGGACTGACCTGGTCCAATTTAACTTTAATGGATGATAATATTACATAGCAAATCAAAAGTAAGGGTAATATTGACCAGAAGAAAGGCAAAACGAAGAGATCACCATTTAAAGCCGTGGGGAAGGAGATTAGCTGGAAGACTGAGTGTCTCCTTTTAAACAGGGTGCCAAACACACAAACCGAATGGAAAAAAAAAAAATTTTATTTCGGTATGTAACGCGTGAGAATTCCTTTAATTAAAACATGAGTTCTGATGCAAACTGGCCTCTAAACTATAGGTTGCAATATAAAACAAGTCCCCTTCAGAAATCACATGTCTCTGGGCATTACAATCAGTAAAGAAACCAGAGTGCATTTTTAAATATAACTATTTTAAGGTTTAAAAAAGAGGAAAGTTCTTTAACAAAGTAGTTTAGGAATGTGCGTTTGTGAAGATATGACTCAGACATGCATTTATTTTCAAATATGAAATTTGGGAAGATTCACAATGAAACTATGAGAAATTGACAGAGGGAGGAAATGGATTTATCACTTCATTCCAACCATGGTAAGAGAAAATAGCAAAAAACTAAGAGAGACAACAAAAAACTTAATAACATCACATGTGGTCTATGAAGAAAAATACTTGTCACTAATGTAAGCTTTGTTTTAGAAACCAACTTTAGATCTTAACAGAACGAAATTAGCATTTTAAGGATTAAAATTATTTGAGAAGGAAGGGGAAGGAAGTTGCTTGACTCTTTTGGTTTTGCAAAAAAAATAAAATAATGAAATACAGGACGGACAAGTAAAACATGCCACCAAAGGGTTGTTTGTCAACCCTCAAGGTATATTTTATTACTCATTTCTAACATTCATTACTCTCATCATTCAAAACAATTCTGACAGTAACTAACTTCATAAAAATAGGAAGAGGAAAAAAGGAAGGAGGGAAGGAAATCAGTATATAATTTAAAATCTAGGTTGTGAAAGATAATAAATAGAATGGACAAAAGATGCAGCTCAGTATAATTTAGCACTATGTGGATTCAATTTGTATCCAATACTGTAAGCTTAGGACACTAATATAATTCCTCTAGAGTAGAGGTCTTCAAACTTGACAGCTTTCAGACTTTAAGACTGGACTTCAACTCCCAGAATTCCTCCTCCAGTCATGTTAGTTCAGGAATTCTGGGAGTTGAAGTCCACAAGTCTTAAACTTGCCAAGTTTGAAGACCCTTGCTCTTGAGCTTAGCATAAGGTAACGGTAAAGATTTCCCCACTCCAGATGTCTGACTCTAGGGGCACTGAAGTGCACAGAATGCTATTATCTTCTCACTGAAGTGGTACCTATTTATCTACTTTGCATGCTTTTGAATTGCTAGGTGAACAGGAGCTGGGACAAGTAATGTGAGCTTGCTCCATCACACAGCACTTGGGTCTTGAACCCAGGCTGTCAGCTTTCCAGAGCTTAGCAATGATACTTTAATTTTGTGATCTTGTTTAATGGTTTTCTATCAGTGTAAACATGTGTAGGGCTTGCACATAGGAGTAAAGATGAACATCTTTGCTCTGTTGGACTTCCCTAGCCTTCTGTTCAGTCTACAAATATGAGAGCTCTATCCATGAATCATAATATCAATGATTCATGTGTTTCCAGTGACTGAATATAGCATGTTTGGTAGAGCCAAATAACAAAATCATTTTTAAAAAAAGACCAACCAAAATCGATGTGTTGCTTCAATCTTGCTCCTCCTTGTTCCTTCAGTAATCCTAGCCACAGCAGACATTATCCTTCTTGCTTTTTATGGTCAACATTTTGGTTGAATGTGGCTGTGATGAATTCATTCTTAAATCTGTCCATGAATGCATAAGATTTTAGAAAACCTAGAGAAATATAATTAAATATACATTTGATAAACACCAGTTTGCATACAGAAAAAATAGATCTACAGAGAATGCAATAGCCATCACTCTTCACACTGCTCTGACTCATCTAGAGCAGTGGGGAGGGGGGGCTATGTGAGGATGCTTTTTGTGGATTTTAGATTTTTTTCTTCCACATAGACTAGTATCTGAACATCTGAACCTTGGGCTTTCTAATTCAATCTGCTTTTGGATTATAGATTTCCTGTCTGGCTGCTCACAGAGGGTCAGATTAGGTAATCATACCTCTTCAGCCCTTATTCTTAACACTGGTACATCACAGGATTGCATGTTGAGTCCCTTATTCTATACTCTTTATGCGCATAACTGCAATACTATTGCTAAATTTGCAAATGATACAACAGTGGTGGGAATTATCTCTGGGTAGGATGAGTCTGCCTACTGAGATAAGGTAGACCAGTTGCTTTCATGGTGTGGAGACAATAACTTGGTTCTCAACACCAATAAAACCAAGGAGTTTATAGTGGATTATAGAAGGAACAGATCAGACATCCAGCCCTTGCTTATCAATGGAGACCAAGTGGAGCAAGTGGCCAGTTTTAAGTTTCTGGCTGTTACCCTAAAAGAATATTGCAGCCCTTGTCAAAAGGGCCCAGCAGAGATTATCTTACCTGAGACTTCTCAGAAAACAACAACTGAATGAAAAACTGCTGGTGACCTTTCACCGCTGCACCACAGAGGGCATTTTAACATACAGCTCCTCTGTATGGTTTGCCCATTGCACAGTGGCAGATAGAAAAGCACTCCAGAGGGTTAATATCATTGCCCAGAAGATCGTTGGTTGCCCTCTCTTCTCTTTGGAAGAACTTTAGAGCTCCCGCTGCCTTAAGAAAGTTCAAAACATCCTCAAAGATCCATCTCATCCCGGGAACCCTTTTTTTGAACTATTACCATCTGGCAGATGATACAGAATAATAAAAACAAGGACCAATCGGCTGAAAAACAGCTTCTATCCCAGGGCAGTAGCTCTTTTGAATTCTGCTGTATCATGCAGTGTTGGTGTGTGTTGAGGGTTTTCGGTTCAATGTGTGGAGTGTGAAGGATGCGTGTTTGTGTTTATTTTCATGGTCATAATCAAGATGTGCACTGAAAATGGTGTTTGATTTTGTTGTATGAGGTGCAATGACAATAAAGTAAACTAAACTAAATGATTTTGTACAAGGAGGAAATTGGAATTTCCAAAGATAACATTTCAGAATAACACAGAAATAATGTTTGCAATGTGTTCTCTTAAACTGCCATCAGTAGGAATTCCTTTTCAAATTCTACTGAAGTAAAACCTGAAATTTGCTTCGTAATTTAAGCTCTGTGGGGAAGAATTAGTTTCCTAGAAGCTCTCTTTGCTGTGCAACTTGCCAAGATGACAACAGAAAATAAATTCCTTTATTTATGAAATTGTCCATAATTGACAGTTGTCTGTTTGAATCAATTATAACAATACTATGGCCTCTTTTTGCTTCTTCTTTCTTTGAAAGAATGAATAGGTTGATAAAATTATCCAGATGAGAATCATTGTGAGCTGGGAGATTTAGAGAAACTAAAAAGAGAATTGAGAATTGAACAAGGGACAACAAAGAATGAAGATGAAGGAATGGTCACATCAATAGGAAGCAAAGGGGTGGCTGTTGTAAGCTGTTTGTGTGAATAGACTTCTAATCAAGCAGACAAAAGACCACTTATGTTTGAGCATAATACAAACCAGAACCAATGAGGCAGAACTTTGATGGACAAATGACCTGAAATGTAAAGTTTACAATAATAGGATGCAGGATGCATCTTTAGGATTGAAGGAAGGAACTATTTAGTCTTGTTTTCACTACAATACCCTGTTGCTCTATTCTAACAACAGCACAGAAATAAAAAGGTTGAGTTTGTGTTAGTAAGTTATTTTGGAGTTCATATAGTTTCTTCTGTGAAAACTGTTGCACACACATTACCATTAGAAACAATGAAAGCCAAACTTGAGATTACTGTCCAAATAATTGAGATGCTCCTAGACATGTGGATTTGCTAAATGTTTTTGGACTTGGACAATGCAGATTTGTATTTTTTTAAAGCCCTATTATGAATTTCATGGGTCCCTCTTCCCACTGTGGAACTCATTTTATTATAAACTTCCCTCTTTTAATTATCTCTCATTTTCCATTCTCCCTCCTCCCTCCCCATTTCCACATTTATGGGAAAATATAGCAAAGAAACTAATTAAGAAGATTTTGGTTCTCCGCACACGTGCTCTGCTTTTTTCCTTTTCTAATAAAATATTAAAGCTAAACTGAATTTAATTTAACTTGATGACTGTTTAACCTTGGTAGTCATCAGTTCACTGCAGTTACTTCCAAGATGTTTCTCCCTCATCAACCCTTAAATACAAAAGCTTAAACTATTTGGTGCTTAACCAACATGTTCTGGCACTCTGACTGTGGGTTATAATTCCAGAGTCACTGGTGAAATCATTAAGGGAAAGCTATTTTACAATCCTCTCTCACACACTCTTTATGATTGTGTGTGTGTATGTGTGTGTGTGTTCATTTATAAGAAATAGTTGGAGAAAATCCTAACTGCAACTGGGACTTGCTCAAGTCTAAAAAAAAGCAAAAGAAAACTGAGAACCTGACAAAGCCAAATTCCATGATGACATTGTTTGCAAATTGCATGAAGAGAAAGAACCCTCCTTGGCTACCAGCCTCTCCATCTCAATCTGAGGATCCCAGTGTTTTGGAAATGACTACAGATTGACATTTGCCTCTTTCTCTCTGAATGGCAATGGGGTGAAAAACAGTGTCAGATCAACGCACTGGGAAAACATCTTAGTATATCAAATGAGACTTTATATGTTTTATTTTGCTTTCTTTTGACCTTTGGGGATATATGTAACTTCCCTTTGTACAGTACAGGAGAAATTTTGCAAGAGGGGACACTGAAGCATCTCCCAGAAAATACTATGTCTGTGAATGTTTTATAAAACAATGAGTACACCTAAACATTACAGAATGAACAGAACTTTTGTATTTTCTCAAAAAATTTTCTCCAGAGAAAAGGGGCTGCCAATTACTTGGAAACCTTCTCTATTCTGAGTCAAAAAAACCCTCCCTGCAGGTTTTTGAATTGGACAATTCAGGAGGAGACTCAATTTGGTGTTGTGGTTTCAGGTACTGGACTAGAAACTCAGATACTGTGAATTCCACTCCCACTTTAAATATGAAGCCAACTGGATGATGTTGGGCCAGTCTCTCTCTCTCTCTCTCTCTCTCTCTCTCTCACTCTCACTCTCTCTCTCTCTCTCTNTCCCTCCCTCCCTCTCTCTCTCTCTGATACTTTATTGTTGATCACGTATGTTACAGGAATCTCACCAGAATCTCTGCCCTCCCTTGGGAAATGGAAGGTGTAGACCTGAAGATTTGATCTCAGACATTTCACTTCTCCAAACAAATTCTAAACTGGGATGTTTCTTTACTCTCCCTAGAGGGGATTGCTCCTCTTCAGCTGGTGGTTCAACCATACTGTCTCACTGGAAGAAGGAAGAAATGCAAGTTGCTTTCAAGAATGTGGTCAAGAAAACTTTGTGGACTTGCCCAGGAAATTGCCAGGAGTAAAGTCTGACTCAAAGGCAAACAAACAAACAAACAAATAAATAAATAATCTCTCACAACTCTTGCCTTAATTTTACTGTCATACCAGATTTCAGTGGAGGGATAGATTGTAGAGCTGAATTAATTTTATCTCATAATTTTTAATGATAAACACATCATATTAGAATAATACAAACATTATTGTGCAAATTACATTGTAGTCCAAATTAATAGCCTGCATTATATTTACTGGATAGGATTGATAAAGGTCGTGTAGGAGGGAATTCATATTATGGTCCCTGATTAATCATACTTCATTAGTGCAGTCAGGAAACCATAAAACAAAATTACATTTGTGAATCAATTGCTGAAAGAATTGCTGAAAGAAGCTAGGGCTGAGAGTTGGAGGATAAAAAAATGATTCCTTTTCTTTACTCCCTGGACTGATGCTATCAGAACACTCTGTAATTAACCACAGAAAAAGCAGATAGAGATGATAAGAGATTAAGGTTTCCATTTGCATATATACTTATCTTGCTCTAAGTTTCACTGAACTCAATGGAGCTGACTCCTGCAGAAGGTTAAGGAGGAGCATTTCTTGAAAATTAAACCTTGTATCTGTTGCACAGTGTTCAGAATAACAGAATAATGACATAATCAGAATAGGGCTAGGGGCAAAATTCTGCTTCTTGAACTAGGGAGAGCCCAGGTATGCCAACTTTAGATTTTGGAAATTACTGAATTGTGTATTACAGCCTAAACAGTCCTTCTTTCCCCTCACTCACAACTGTTCAAGGTTAGGAACAACTCACAAAAGTTCAAGGTTAAGAACATCCCAGTGACATCAAATTAAAGATGACCACAGAAGAAGCCCATTTTGATATTTCTTGGTTATTTGAGACTGATCTTAGAATCAGGTCAAAAACTCAAGAATATATGATTTATTGATACTTTTCCATACATGGCAGGTGTGGAGTATACTGTCCAGGGGATCTGGCTGCTGTCATGTGATATAACATGGGACAGTCATGCCACTGTCTTTAGGAGATAAGTGAGATCCTAACTGGGAAACACCTTTAACTGTGCTGGAGTTAGGAAAGAGACTGAAATGTTAAGTGGAAATCCCAGCTCGGTGAGAAGCTGAGAGATATTCAATAATATATTCTAGAAGCCTTAATGGTATGCTATTTAGACCTTAGTCTGGAGGCTAGTCTAAACTGAATGTCGGCTTTGGAAGCCATATTAGCACCAAAAGTTTCCACGCTGCCACATTCCTGTGCCTGAGAAATTGGAAGGGGGGATTTTATAGAGTGTTTGTAGTTAGCAATAGCATTCTTCTTTACAGTAAAGGTTATGTTATTCCTGCACCTGGACGAGGAGTGGTTTAAGGGACATCTCAAGTTGGAACGGATGGTGATTGGACCATCTGATGCAGTGATGGGTGCAGGGGATCAATTTTGTGATTTTTAATTATTGGAGGAAACCTGGAACTCTCAGATTTGGGGTTTTCCAGATGTGCCAGGATAACAACTCTAATAAAATGCAATTTTGAGAAAATGCCTGAGTTGGAGTTTTGGTGTTGGAGTTTGTTTCCCTGGAACGCTGAATCTGACAGTTGCAGGATTTCCTCCAATAATTAAAAATCACAAAATCCTTTCCCCGTACACCAGACTAGCCTATATCACAGGTTCTTCCTATACTTTGGAAATTTAATTCCACCAGACTATAAAAAAAAAGGAAAATTCATGACTTCATGTACCAAATACAGAGTTGGAAGGGACCTTGGAAGTCTTCAGGTTTAACCCCCTGTTTAACTCCCTGTTCAAGCAGGAGACCCTACACCATTCTGGACAAGTAATGAAGCAACAACAACTACAAACCATTCCACTTATTATTAACTCTTCTCACAATCAAGAAATTTCTCCTTAGTTATTAGGTTGGTTCTCTGTTTAAATGATCTTCCACCTGTTACTTTTTTGCCCTCCCTTCAGATAATTTGTAGAATAAGTCAACCTCATCTTCTCTGTGACAGTCTCTCAAATATTGGAAGATTGGTAGTCCTTCTCTTTGTTGGGCTAGACATACCTTGCTGCAGTAGCATTTCAGTGACCACTTCTGCATCACTAAAAGAAAAACTGTGTCATCGGGCAGATTTCCAAATCTCCACCAAATGTGCCTTTATAGAAATAATTACCACAATTTAAATAGAATTACACGAGAGTGGGTAATTCCATGTGCTTTCTGGCTACCAGTGGGTAACTTTGATGCCCTGACCTTCTTAAGCGCCTACTCTATACCATTTGTAGAGCAATGTTGACAACTGTTTAATTCAGGATTAAACTGTCTTCACAGCCTCTATCTCTATTTTGCTTAGGAAGTTTAGCCATGTCTTTAGTAGGAGAATGCAAAGCATCTCAGATCATCTGGATTCATTGATGAGGCAAGTAATCCTTTCGCAGATCAACTTCACTCTTTAAGCTCTTGGGTATGATGCTGTGTTTAATCTCAAGGGCCTTTTTATTATTTTTGTCTTGCCTTAAAATTGTCAAACTTCTTTGCCTTCATATTTGGCAAACCTCAGTCACTGTTCTCCATCTGAGGAACAAAGATCCCTGTTTCTTTCTTTTCTTAGGTGTAATGTTTTGGGTGCTTGCTCTTCATTTTGGTGCTATGCGTCTGTTTTTCTCCTGTTCTTTTTAAAATGTGTCATCATAATATATGAAGCATTGGCCTCCTTGCAGTTTGTCAGACTATATCAGGCTGTATCTTGTCACATACAGGAACAAATGAAGTTGTTGACTGAGTTGCAGATACATATCACAAGCCATTATAAAGTTAATAAAAACTTTCTTTGAAGGAAAGTGCATTTGATGTGTTCTCTGAATTAGGTTCGGTTCATACTGATGTCTTTCCTGACAAGTTAAGAGTTGCCAAATCTTTTAAAATTTAAATTTATAAAGCTGGTTGAATTCCTTTTTTACTGAAGTTTGCCTGCATCAAAAAAGTACTTTTTCCACAGGGTTCTCCCCCCCTTTTGCTTTTCCTTCTCCCTACTGAATAAGATTCACACAACTGTTAAGGACCATGCAAACAAACAAAATAAAATTCTAATGAAGATTATGTTATAATAAAAACCATATCACCGTATTAAGATGCATTAATATTAATGAGGTTACCAAAGCTTCTTATTTATATCTGGATTAATTGACTTGGCAATTGGCTCAGGGAGTGTGGGAAAAGGAATATACAAGTGGATCTGAGGTACCATAACTTTTGGTCACCTTTTGAAGAAAAGATTTACCAAATGCAAAGATGGGCATTTACTCTGGCTTATTTCTCCTGCTTTTATGTTTAAAAAGCAAGCAGGCAAACAAGGAAGGAAGGAAGGAAGGAAGGATAAAATCACAATATTTTCACTGGAAAACACATTCCAGAAAACAGAAAAGTGCAGATTTTGTCAATACCAATCTAAGTACAGATTTAGGAAATGTGAATGAGATTTAAAAAAAAAATAGAATGAATTTTCTTGCAATAGTAACACTGGAGTTGAAAGATTTATTTCAATGTGGTTCTAATGTATGAATTTTGATTGCACGTTTTCGCTAATGTATGCATTTTTGTGTCTACTTTTCTCCAGCAATTTCTCTCATGTAAGGCAGACTTTTGTGTACTTTTCTCAAATATTCCTTTTTAATTATTTTCTTTAGTGTATTATACCACCTTTTCAAGATCTTTTTAAATGAACTGGAAAACACATCCCAGAAATCAGAAAAGAGCAGATTTGGTCAATACCAATCTAAGTACAGATTTAGGAAATGCGAATGAGATTTTTTTAAAAAAATAGACCTAATGAATTTTCTCACATTAGTAATTCAGGAATTGAAATATATATTTTTAACCATCCATACTAATCTGATCTTTACTTTCTCTGCAGTTGGGCATTCATCTTTGGAGAGAGAGATTCAGTGTTCAAAACTAGCTCACAAGATTCTTGTGAAGAAAAATAGAAGGGAGTGTTGTATATTGTGTTGTATATCATCTTGAACTCTTAGTGGAAAGGAGGAATATAAATGGAACAAGTAAATACATAAATAAAAGATTCTGGGCTTGCTGACAAAGGGCTAGGAGCATTATGGAAAAGGGACATATTAATGCAAAAAAAAAAAAAGAATAACCATTCTCTCCAGCAACTCAAANGCAAAAAAAAAAAAAAGAATAACCATTCTCTCCAGCAACTCAAACTTCTGTAGGGAAAAGTTATCATGGATTTTCATGACCTCTGTCACTGTTACTGGGTAAGCAACACAATGTTTAAACTGGGATTCACGGAATGCACATAAATGGCTAGGTCTACAAATCCTGTGATCTCTCTCTCTCCCTCTCTCTCTCTCTCTCTCTGTCTCTCTCATGCACACACACACACACACATGGGGGGGGAGAGAGAGAGAATATTCAAAGTATTTCTCCTTTCATCACTACCCTTGATGCCTTTTAACATTTTCTGTGGAAGAGGGTTTCATCTCTCTCTCCCCCTCCCTCCCTCCCCCCCTCTTTCATCTATCTACTCTTATTGAAGAACTAATGTTATTTAAGGTCTTAGATTAAATCAGGGATCCATTCCAACTTTTTCAGAAGAGATGATGGGAGTGATATCTACATGAAGATAGCAGGCTAGCTTAGGAACACTGAGCTGGATGCAAACCACACAATATGCTCCTCTAATAGCTTGCTGTCATGTCCTACTATCTGTTATTTTGAAATGGCTTTGCTCTTGAACATTGGTAGGGCCATTTCTACCAAGACATTAATTTGTGGTGTTGAATTACTGCACTTTTTAAGAACCATGGTAAACATTCCATTTATTACTTGCATTTACATCCTGATGAAGTCTCTGATGACTCTTAGCAATTAATATGACATAAGAAAAATAGAAAACATCCACAGTACATTAAAAAAGATTACAATTCCATCACTAAGTCAGACAACCAATTGGCATAACAAAAATAAAATAAATGTAATTAAATATAAATGATACTCAATAAGTAACTTCATTGGAATGCTCTCCAAGGTAGTTCAATTTTAAGGACTTCTTGAGAGATATCAATGAATTTTTAAAACGCAGAATAGAGTTACATCTATTATTTTTTTATTTAGACATAGTATAATGTGGGAGTTGAACTGCATCTCTGTCTAACTGCACCTGTTTTATAATTTTGCCCTTTGCACCTGCAATTCAAATAAGGAAAAGAAAATCTTTAATTGCAGTGAATGTCACTTTTTTTTCTTTATACAAATCGAGGATACCTGATTGGAATGGAAAATAATTTCCCCACCTCTAATTGTCTGATATTAGCCTGGATAGGATCCCTTACATATTTGATATTTCTGATGGTTGAATTCTATTCCAAATTTTCCTCCTTGATAGAACTTTTTTTTGCTGGCAAGAAAAACAATGGAAGAAGTTGAAGAAGATGGGAAATTAGAAATTTAAAGTTTTGCATATAAAACAGAGTGATTGCACAATTCAAAGACTCATGTGAAAGTTTCATTATTATCTTTTTTTTAAAAAATGTAGTTCATATGCTAGGGATGAGAAGTAATCTGAAATTTAGTTCTAAATTAATAAATCAAGTAAAAATCCTGTAGGAAGTTGGGCTGCATTTTAGATTAGACTGCTTTTGAAACATGTTTTGCTTCCCACAGTACTTATGCTCTGCTAACTCTCGGTAATTGAAGTTTTGGGTGATGTTATATCAAGTACAATTATAGTTAATGCAACATACCTCTTTTGCTCAATATATATAGCTTGCAAATGTGTGAAATGGCCACAACTTTCATTTGGCCAGCTAGTTGACTGGAGACAGAAATAAGACAGATATCTCAAGTATTCCATTAGGTGAATTTACTGTGCTCAGTGATTAATTATAACCTTAATAATTCACTCCCATTGCTACAGGCCCAAAGCTGCTATTACTCACAATGTAAATACCAGCTCTTTCTCATAGGCGATGCAACACCAAGAGTGTATAGTGGTGAAAAACCCTTGGAATGCATTCTGTGGAGTTCTTGTTAACACAGGTTTTGAAGAGCTGATGACAGATCAGAGCCACTCAGAATGGAGACCCATTTCTGGGAATTAAGTAATCCAATGATAGATTTAATTTATATGGAGGAGATCCAATCTGAGGCTTTTCCAAATAGGACTAGAAATGATCCCTGTTTGAAATCGCTCATGCCCATTCAGTGTATAAAATCCTCAGTTGCAAATATTAGTGAGGTATCTGGATGGACAAAGTCCATATATTGTGATTGGTTAGATGTTGTCCTAGCATGCTATATATGATCCAATCAATTGTGATTTATTCCACAAACCACTGGCTAAGCAAACAATAGCTGAAAATGATTTGGGAGCCATATCTGTATAAGTGTTGTGGTTCGCCGGCAGCCTGTGCAGCCAAGCAGTGGAATCGGACAGTGGGGAAGATCAGGGACCAGTCCAGGAATCTGGAGAGGACTGGGAAGAGGGTCCTGCATCCAATGCAGAGATGGGGCCAGGGTCATCTGGGAGTGGTATGCTGACTCCAGAACCTTCGGAGTCTGGCAGCAGTGAGGAAGAGGAACAAGGGGAGCCTGTTCCCAGTGCACGTGTGCATAGAGCTGCTAGAAGGCAAGAGCAGCTGAGACAAAGCACTCAAAGTAAGACTTTGAGTGATTGCCTCCCCTAGGTATAAGACATAGTCATGATACACTGGTGGTGTTTGATTTCATGTGACGGTACAATGAAATACATAAACTAAACTAAGGACAGCAAAGGTAAAAAACCTTTGTGGAAGCAAAGTCGTCATTATGTTCGAATTAATCTTGGAAGTTCTGTTGGACTTTGACTTTGTTGGGTTTTTTTAAATAGTTCATTGGGCACTTATTGAGCAGCAATTCAAAAAGAGAAAGGTGTGCTACTCCAAGGGACTGTTTGGGACTCAATACACATCTTGGGAATGAACATAATTCCCAGTGTTGAAATAAAACAAGAGTTGTTTTAACTAAGCATGTGCTTAATTACAGTCTCGGGAAGCCTTGGACAGAACAATAAGGAAGTTTTGTAGTGGATGGTCCTCAAGATGTAAAATGAAGAAAACCAAGTCGCTGTTATCAGTGATCGCCGTGGTCATAGGACAAACATCCACTACTTCTTTCCCCACTTCAGATTCAGCCATATCAGTGCCTCCTGTAGATTTTTTAAACAGTAGCACCCAGGGAGAAATCAGAAAAATATGTCAATCTCTTGCTCATTTAAAATTTGAGCACTGTCATTCAGAAAAATCAAGCAGCCTAGGAAGAACATGCAATTTCATATTCACTCATTTTTAGGAAATACTTTTCATAAATGAGCTGGTGCACCATTGCTTGAGATAGCAAAGACAAGCAGGAAAGGTGGGATATGTGAAGTAGTAATTTTCCTGTTATTTTATGGCTGTTCTCCAGGAGTGCAATCTTGAGACCATTTCCACACTATCAATGCCATTCTGCTAACCCTCATGTCAACATAATGGTAATGAGAACAAACTTCTCATTATTTTAGCAATGGATGGATGATACTACAAAGATGCTCTGCAACATTAGTGCAGAAATAGTCAAATGAGATTGGAAGAAGACAAAATACTCAATCTCCCTACCTATAGGAGGAGAAGAAACAGAGGCTGGGGCAGAGTCAAGATAGGAATCAGCCTGGAGTCATTATGTTCCCATAAGCAATCCAAATCAAGCAAATCCTTTCCTGAGTTCCAGTATCTCTTGTCCAGTGCTAGTTTAGTGCTGACTCATAGTTAACTAAGTTCTTATGTAAAAGCATGAGCAAAAAATCCACTTAACGGGAACTTAATGTGTGGTCCTTTATGTGAGATACTGTATTTGCAAAATCCATCTCCTTGTAATACAAGACTGTATTATTTATAAAGTTGAAGTGACAATGCAAACATTTCTGTTCCTACGCCCTTTTTATTTTCATTTTCCTCATTCTACCAACCTTACCACCATCAGATTCCCATGGAGGAGAAAATAATTATACCAGCATCAGGTTTGAGCAGAGACATCCCTGTTTTTAACCTGAAAATACTACAGTCCCATCAGATATGGAGAATTTCTGTATTTATAGCAGGAAACTCTCTGGGATTTCCATAGCATTGCTCGAAATTTAGCACTGAATTGTAACAAACAATCCCCAACTCTGGGTGTTCTCCAATCACTGGGAATGGGATTTTTCTTTTGTGCAGTCCTTTGGCTTTGAATGGAATAAGCTGATTCCCTGATACTCTTCATTCATTCATTCATTCATTCATTCATTCATTCATTCATTCATTCATTCATGTTTCAATTTATATGATCATCCACCTCAAGTTCCTAAATCTAACAATATTTCAAGGCTAACAATATTTCAAAAATAACATAAAACTAACAAGCAATGGCAACACAGACACACACAAATACACACACACACACACACACACACACTGGAGCTGTTATTCATCAATAACAAATCAACACACCCACCACACAGTCCTAGCTACACCTCCTGATCCCCAGACCCAGTTACATGTTTCCTGACCCCTAAGCTTAAGTAGCTACAAGTTCTTAACAATAATTTCAAACATATGGAAGAAAAATAATGGTCTGTCAGGAGCAGCTTGCAAAACCACTGAGTTGTGGGATTCTCAGCCTCCCAAATATACTTTATCACTTGCAGGACTAGAAATGAAGATAAAATTCTGCACATGGAACTCATTGCATGTATAATTGGGGGCACCCAGCTCTTCCCCACCCATGTTTCTTAGTCTTAGTAACTTTAAGGTGAGTGGCTTAAACTCCCAGAATATTGGGAATTAAAGTCCACACATCTTAAAGTCATCAAGGTTGAGAAACACTGGTCTAACCTAACTTTGAAGGGGATTTAAGATCGCTTTACATGCATTTCTTTCAATTGTACTGATTAATTTCACATGATTGGTAAGTATTTTCCACCTATTTTAATTTCTTCAGAATAAAGGACTACTACATTTAGACTGCAAACATTCAGATGGACATGAGATGGCAGTAAGAAGATTTTCTCGATGTTGGCTACTAACTAGTAATCACCTGAACTTCTGTAGTCTAGATATAATAGCCCCATTCTCTGAATTAGAACAGGGAGCATCCAGTTTTCAGACTTCTAGCCTCATATCGTCACACATTCAGTGTCTGTTGCCTACATCATTAAATCTCCTGGCTTCATATACAAGAGCAAAGCTTTAAACAAGATACATAATATGCATATATGTAGTTCATTATCACATTTAATTTCTTGTTTGAAGATAGTTAAGCATCCCTCTCTCTGGCCTGAATTATTCTAGGAATGAAAGACTTCTACGACAGTAACCCATAAGTGCAGTCCCAAAACAAGGATGAAATCCTGATACAAGGGTAGGAGAATGGGGTTAAAACCTTTGGACTTAGAGAAAACTTTCTTTGCTGCTGTCTAGAAGCTATCTAGATATTCACAACCTAATACAGAAACTCAATGTAGGGAAGAATTTGCTGGCAAATGGAGAGATATTGCATCCTCCTGATTATGAATATTTCCAAAATAATCACAGTCCTGATTGGAGTTTGAGATGAGAAATAGATGTGCCAAGCAGTTTTGATTTCCATGCTTTCTTCATCACTATAACTGCAGTTGTGAGATAGAAGAGGGACTTGGACAGAAAAAAAATTAAGGAACATGTATAGAAAAAAAAGACCTTCAATCATTTCCATGTTGGATCCTATTTCAGGAGTTTATGAGCCACAACTTCATTGTAAACTAAAGAACAATGGATATGTTGAAGAACCTTATGCCACACCTTGCAAAATTTAGAATAATTGCAGTTTACACATGGTCAAGAACATTACTCCTTAAACAGAAGATGATGTGATGCAATAATAGAACCCATTGATGTTCATTTATTGATATACACATGTTTTATGTCTGCCACCCCTTTTTTATCACTCAAGAAACAACAGTGAAATTTTCTACTTTGGCGCAGGAAATTTCTTTCACAGCCAAGGTCCCCATTTTGGCCTTCAATTTCAACCCCTAGATATTGTAGGATAGAGGATGATGAGGACTTCAAGTTATATAGCAGGTGTGAAAAGTGCAAAAATGAATTTTGGTGGCTGCAGAGGCCACATAATTCACTCTACATAAACTACTGGTACCTACAATCAAGTCTCATTTAACTCCATGTGGTTTCACAACTACACATGAAATGGAGCAGCTAATACAGTATATTAATCTCTCGAGAAGGGAAGCTGAATATGAAACGTATAGATACATTGGCTGAGTTTCCATATATGACAGACAAGTTGTTGGGTTTTTCAGGTTCAGTACCTGGTGAAGAATGCTGCTATTCTCTTAGACCATTGTTATAAATATGGTATTCAACTGTAAAATTGTTTATCAATTTGGTATTGTATGAGAAGCCCACCACTGGGTTTCATTTAATCTGGTTTCAGGGTTAAAAGAAAGCTATGAATCCAACTCAAGTGCTGTTGGAAAGACAACTAAAATGTTGCCACAAAAGGCAAACCAGGACATTGTTTTGTACAAAGAACAGGTGCTAGAAAAGAAATTGCTTTTATGGAATTGGAGACAGCAAGGATCAAATGTATGGACTTGTGCTAACTTCACCGCCAAGAATCTTTCTCCAAAACTTTCAAGTTCTCTCCAAGTTCTTTCAGATGTTTTTGTCTGAGCATGATCAGTCCTACACTGAATTTCTCCTGTAGGCCAAATTATACAGCAAATTTAGGTGAGAAACTCTCATTGCCAAGAAGCTCGTGTTTCAGGTGGGAAGTCTTCCGATATGGAATCTGCCTAAGGCTTTGAGATCTGGTGGTGCATTTCGGTTCAAAGCCAGACTTTGTACAGTGAAAGAGCTTTCAGGTGGTTCCAAGGATGGAAGGGGCAAAGTCAAAGCAGGACGACAAGGCATGAAACACCAAAGGACAATTCCCATCATATCCAGAGAGCATGGCTAGTTACGAGATCTTATGGACTTTGTAATTTATAATCCATATTATGTACATTAAACAAATATGGAGAATATGGAGACCTGCATGTTCTTGTCTGTATATCCTGCTGGGCTGAATTTCAGCACCAGTCCATTGCTGGGAAATAACCTAGCAATTTTCTGTTTTGTTTTTCTATAGAAAACAACAAGAAGGCAGCATGTATGCCTTATACATTGAAATAAATACCAATGAAAGTTGGTACCAAATTATAATTTAACTTGATCAAAACCTGGATCTGCTGTCTGTTTGTTCATCCATCTTTTCCCCATCCCATCTGTCTCTTGGCTCTTGTAGGCATGCTTTTAGCGTATTTTTAGTAATATTTTAATGTTGGGTCATTTTAGTCTTTTTAATTATTTTTCACCTGTTTCTATAATTTCTGAGCTGCCCAGTCATCATGTAGAGGAGATGGGGACATAGAAATGTAAAGAAATAAAATAAATATCCATCCATCCATCCATCCATCCATCCATCCATCCATCCATCCATCCATCCATCCATCCATCCATCCTACTTTTTACCCAGCTAGGTGGCAGTGCTGAGCTTATTTTTCCCAAAAACAAAGCTGGATTTGCAGAATAAGTGGATAAGGGACCACTTGAAAACCTTTTGAGTTGCAAACCACATTGGGATTTTTTTTAAAAAAATCCATTTTGTTCCTATGAAAGCTACTTTAACATGTCACAAGAAGCTGAGCCCACTCGCAGGAGATTTTTCTTTTCTTTTTTACATTTTTCTTAAAAGAATGTAATACACCAGAGTTAATTTGAATCACATTTAAATGCAAATTACATTAATTTAGATGTACTTTTTTGTTCAGCTTCCTTGTCTCCACCTTCTACTGTATCAACCACTTTTTAAAGTTCAGCCTCTGCACACTGTCCCAAGATCAAGGCTAGTCACTGTGCTGAAAAAATTGTTCATCCCAATTTCTAGATTATAGGTAATCCTCGATTTATAAGTTTGCTTAGTGACCATTTGACATAACAACAGCACTGACCAATTTTCATACAACCATTGCAGCATCCCCAAAGTCAGATGACCAGAATTTAGATTCTTGGCAACTGAGTCATACTTATGATGGGGACCCTTGATTCCCTTCGGGGACCTTCTGACAAACAAAATCAATGGGGAAGCCAGATTCATTTCATAACCACATTACTAGCTTAACAACTGCAGTGATTCACTTAACAACTGTGTCAAGAAAGGTTGTAAAGTGGTGTAAAGCTCACTTAAATGTCTTGCTGAACGAACAGAAATTTGGAGCTGAATTGAGCTTGTAGGTTGAGGACTGTAATGAAACGAAATATTAAAAAGGTACGATATTTATGTAGTTACTTAACAAGCGCATTTAAATAATATTAAAGTAGCCAAAGTATCTCTACAACCTCCAAGACATGTCAGAACTTTTGAGCATCCCTGATGTTTGGAAATTGGAAGTTGAAAAATTTGATGCGCCTTACGATGATATATCCTTGTTGTTCTACACCCATTATTCTGTCAGGCATACTCACAGCATTCTCTATCATTGCGGTCAAAATGCTGTCTTTAACTGCCTGGCTTTCTTTCCAGACTGGGAAAGGACTCCTGATTTTTCAACTAACACAAATATTTGTTTCCATTTTCCAGAAATAAGATGGCAGGTGGTTTAGGTTTTAAGCAAGATTTTCTCTGTTTCCCCCTTTTCATTACAGTTGACATGCTGGAGCCTGAGTTTTGTAACAGACTTGTAGCCTATGGCATCAGACAGGGGAGATGAAATTTAGAGCAAACATGCACAAAAAGAACATGCACAAAACATTGAATTGACAGCTTGCTGAGGTAGCTTTTTTTGTTAAAGTTGCTCTAGCGTAATCGCCGAGCATTGTTGTACAATAGTTGACATAGCTCTGTTGCAATGTGATGGAATGGAATCACCATTTGGTATTTGCAATTGTCCGTGATTTACTCTGAGAAAGAAAATATCCCAGTCCTAACAGGTGCTTTAGTGAACCAGCTGAAAAACTTGATTTTATCTGTCATCTATAAATATTTTGCTATTTATTATATTGAGCTATGATATTTTTATAGCAAACCTGGCATGATCTCCTGTATATAAATTAGTTATCTCTTTTCTGTTACCTTATTGTATTGGGAAATATTAAGGACTACCGTTAATGTTTTGGGGGATAAAAGCTAGATTAGATTGGTAATGATGTGAAGAAGACAAGAAACCATTATTTATTTTATATGTCTGAAGAATCATAGGGCTGGAAGGGATCTTGGAGGTTTTCTAGTCCAGCTCCCTAACAATGGAAGGAGATCTTTATTTAATTTTCTTCTTTAAGTTTGGAGTAGCTACACATGTTATACTTACATTCCCACAATGGGAAACTTTGCTACTGATCATTATGCTGAGGAGATTTGCAAAAGTTCTGCAGAGCCAGTCCCCAACTGTCAAAAAGTGAATGGAGATAGATTTCTGCAAGATGTTGAGATAAAAATGGAACATATAGACATACATGACACCTTCCCCCCAATTGCCAACAACAAACATGAATATTGGTGAACTATTGAAACAGAAGTCTGATTTTTTTCAAGAATTACTGCTTGGATTGGTGATCAACTTCATATCTTCTGAACTGAGAAACATGTTGTTTAGTGCTATGATTAGCTTATGGAAATCTCTGCAAAACCTTGGCCAGATAAAGTCATGTCTCCATTTCAGCCTCTGTCTTATAATCTTAACAATAAGTTTTGTAACATTGAATAATGATAATTAAATCAATATCAAGCAAGATTAGAAAATATATGTGGGGTGTTTTTCGTTTTTTTTGACAAAACTTCATATGTAGCCAATGTTGGTTGGTAGTTGGGCCTACATTCAAAGCTTGTTTCAATGCTAAAGGAGGTAAGTGATGTATTAATTGTTGGCTTATAGAAAATGGGTTCTGTTATCACTCTTTCCTTCTATGAGTGTTTCTCCTCTTCTGTGTGGAGTTAAATGAAAAGAGCAAAAGAATCAGGATATTAGGGCTTAATGAGAATATGGTCCAGATTCAAACATTGTCCTTTGTATAATAAGTGAAAAAACTCTGGGTTTTTAAAATTAAACCAAACAGAGATGACCATTCAAAATATTTGGACAGAGACATGGGATGGAACATTGCTTTCAATTTCTTTGCAAGGTGGAGTTTTTCTCCAAAAATATATCAAGAGTAACCTTAAACAATATAGCTTTCATTGTTGCTGAAAAAAGCCAACAGAAAGAATTCCCTCAAAAAGTCTGATCTTCTGATTTAACTAAAATGTTCAAAATGAAGAGGACAGCGAACAATAGCTGAAATGATCATTCAGTAGGATAAAAGGAACTTTTGTGTACCATTCTTGGCCACCCATGAGATTTCCTCCAAATCCTCTTGTTCAAAATAATTTCTTATATAAATTCTCCTTCATCAAACTGACTGAGGCCAAATAGAAAGCAATGAAGAATAATTTCTGTACCTCTTGTGAATAGGCTGTGGGAAAACAAATTTGGTCTCTTAGAGCTAAACAGTTGCACTGTTTTGTAGGAATATCCACCAAGCTGAAGAGGCACAAGTGAAATGATCAAACCAAGTGGCTGTTTCTTGAGCTAAATTTAACAAGTGAACCAATGAACTATAATATGGGGAGAATCTGCCTCTATCTTACATGTTAGCTATGTGTACAGGTTTCCACATTTATAAGTCATAAATGTCTATCCTGACACTGTGATTTAATAATCCACGAACAAAGCCTCTTCTCAAAGGATGGGAACTACTTCTGCCTGTCAATCCTGCTATTCTTAATTGGAAGAATTTACATTTTTAATTTAATTACATTTTTAATTTGATCTTTCAAGGTTTCTCTACACCACCCAAGAATATTGACAGTCAACAATGAGGAGACAAGAGGAAAAGTTTATGGGGAAAATTTTTTTGGGTAATGTGTAGAAGACCAAATATATAGCACTATGATTATACCATGACCATCTAAATCATACATGCATCTCTGTTCCCCCTTGATTAGAAGATAGGGCCATTCTTCTATCATCCAGAACAGCTTCTGATAGCAAGGAGAAAAATACAATTACATCTGCTTCACATGAGGGTGTGAAGAGAGTGGATACATAGATGAATGGTAAATCCAGAGGAACAACTATGTTCCTACATGTCTAAAGGTTCAAATCTCCCAAATTTCATATCTATAAGCGCATTGGCTAACACAGACTTCTTTAAATTGCTGATCCATTTTGGATATATTTTGATATCACATCCCATAATGTCTACATAATAATCATGAAATTATTATTATTAATCAGCCATGGATGGGAACCAATGCCATAGAGAAAGATAACAAGATGGCAAAGTAGCCATTCAGATAAATTATCAGACAAGAAATTATTATTATTTATCAGGAAAATGACTTCTAATATATCTGGAAGGCACCATGGAGAAATCTAGATTACCTAGTAGCTCAGAGAACTATATGCATGATAAGGTTTTCCTTAATGGAATTTCTATCTTGGAATATTACATTCTTGCATTCAGGCCCCATTACTTTCAAAATATTTTAAGAATATGGTATCATGCATGAAGCATTATGTATCAGAATTATTTCTTGAAAATTCATAAAACCTATAAAGGTATTTCTATCCTTCTATGTTGAATTGTGTATATGTGTAAGGGAGTATGTGGATGACCAGGAGGAATGAAGAATGGGATTGTTTCCTGCCCAGGAAACAATCAGATGAGAGAGGAAGGAGGCCTCAATTACTTAATGGTCAGAGCAAGAATAGGATAGACCTGAACTAATGGATCAGGTGGTTAAAAGTGGTGGCGAGAAGTTTGTACCTTCATACATGCAAGATTAATATCAACCCACTCAAATAAACCAGACAGGGTTGGTAAACCCGAACAAATAAATCAGACAGGAAATTCTAATTTAGGTAATTTGTCTTTATTGTAAGATTATATTAATAGAATCCTGCAAGTCTGAAGGTACAAACTTCCCACTGCCACTTTTAGCTGCTTGTTCCTTTAGGGCAGATCCTTCCTAAGCTTCTTCCTTTGACCAACTGGGGGCTCCTGTCTCTCTTCTTTGATTGTTTCCTAAGAAATATCTCTTCCTTTTGTTTTCCAAAGTCATCTGCACATTCCATTCCATTCCATTCCTCCCTCCGTCCCTCCGTCCCTCCCTCCCTCTCTCTCTCTCTCTCTCTCTCTCTCTCTGTGTGTGTGTGTGTGTGTGTGGAGAGAGAGAGAGCTTCTATTTTATTTTCTGTTCATTTGATGATTAAATATCAAATTAGCTTTGTGAGTCATTCATAAGAAGCCAGTTTATTTCCTTTGATATGAATTTAAATGCTGTTCAATGATTTTGATCACACAACAGGTACAGGCTTAGTACATGTTTTCTCACAGTATACTAAGCATGACTAGCGGAAGCCTTGGTCATTTTTTTGGCTTCATGGAAATTGTGAAAATCCAATTCATTTGATTGGTTATGATTTAATGTATTATGTCCCCCTGACGCCATAGGTCAGTGTTTCCCAACCTTAGCAACTTTAAGACTTGTGGACTTCAACTCCCAGAATTCCTCAGGCAGCCATTCTGGCTGGGGAATTCTGGGAGTTGAAGTCCACCTATCTTAAAGTTGCCACAGTTGGGAAACACTGCCATAGGTTAATTCGGAAATCAGGTTAAATACGTTGAGTTCTTTCAATCATCTTGTTACTCCCATTCATTCTGTACCCCTGCTTATTTTCTTATACTCCTTCTTTTCCACATTCTTTATGCAATACTCATCAGGACTGTAGTGCAAAAGAAAAAAGTCAATTAGCCGAAGGGGGGAGGGAATACTTAAACAACCCAAATTATTCTAGACACAATTTGCGAATTCATTTTGCTTAAATTATTAATTAGAGCCAGTTTGGTACAGTGCAGTGGTGAAGGTGCTGGCCTAAAAACCAGAAGAATGTGAGTTGTAATCCTACCTTAACCATGAAACCCAGCTGGCTAACTTTGGACAAGACACTCTCTCCCAACATAGCCTACCTTGCAGGATTGTTGTTGCAAGAAAACAAGAGGAGGAAGGAATACTAGGTACATTTGCTGCCTTGAATTGGTTATACAGTAAAGTAATAAGGGTATGATAAAAATCTAATGAATGCATAGTTAAAATAAAGTTTGTTAGAATGGCATGTAAGGAGGACTCTCATGAAACATTCTGCAGTTTGGATCTTATTTTTATATCGGCATCTTCCTGAGGACAGAAAGTTAGTTTAGAGCGAACAAAATAGACTACAATGCACTGCTTTTCCACAGTGCTAGCTTCTATCAACCAGACCTTGAATGTTGGATAGAGGGAATGAGGAAAAGTAAAGAAATAGAAGGGAGAAAATGCACTTATAAATAAAAAACAGGAATTTTAAAACAGGAAATTTCTTCCTTATTTTTACACTTCAATTTAAAAAAAAAACCCTCCATGATAAGAGCTCTTTTCCCCTTTGGGCTTTCTGAAAAAAACACTCTGATAGTCCTTTGCCTGCTTTTCTTTTTGTTAGTGTTAAAGGATAGATGGGGAGTTAGGATAGAAATGGTTTTTATTAGATGAAGGAGGAGGAGGAATAGAAGAGGAAATAAAGAGGAGCATTTTTAAAATCATCTACAAAGATCAAAATGTGTCCTTTCATTCCCCAAAAATATTTTTTTGCATTAATGTTCAGTTGAAAACAGTTCATCCCCCTCTTCCTCTCCCTTTCTCTCTCTTTTACACAAACACACAAAGTTACTCACTGCAATCTCTCTCCCTCACTTTATACACACTTATTTCCAAATAAGTCTCTCTTTCTCTCCCCCTCCTCTCTCTGTCTTTGTCTCTCTCTGTCTCTCTGTCTCTCTCCTCTTTCACACATACACATTTGCTCCTTGCAAAACTGGCTGGATCCAAGTCCCAGCTGAGAAGAAGAGCGAGAATTTGAATGACAGAGAACTATCCCTCCAGTTCACCGAGTTGATAAAGTTATTAAAAAGCAGGACCAGAATGAAGTTGACAAATGGGGCGGTGTTGGGCGTGACCCACCAATACCTTAAGGCTGTGCAAACAGAAAGAGAAAAAAAACAGAACAAGTCTGACAGGGTAATAGCCTCATTCCCTCAAGGTTAAAATGTGTGTGTGTGTGTGTGAGAGAGAGAGAGAGAGAGAGAGAGAGAGAGAGAGAGAGAGAGNTGTGTGTGTGTGTGTGTGTGTGTGTGAGAGAGAGAGAGAGAGAGAGAGAGAGAGAGATAATATTTGAAGTATTTCTGCCTTCATTCCAGAGAGAGAGAGGGAGGGAGGGAGGGAGGGAGAGAGAGAGAGAGACCACAGGCGAAACCCCTGTTCTGAGGTTATTCTCTTGTGCTCTTGGCAAAAGCGTGCACTTAGTTTTGTTTGCACAAACTTGATTTCAAAGTTTATTTATTAGCAAGCAAGAGAAGCAAGTCTTTCTTACAGGGTGGAAAAAAGATGGAATTGGTCTTTGCTATAAGGGTGGGGTCTGAAGGGAGTTCTAACCAGCCACTGGGCCATCTGCTTAGCAACAGGGCTCTGAAGAAAAAAAGAGAGCAGAGTTGGGGGCAATTGTTGGGAGCTGAGAGGCCAAGCAGAGTATTTATACAATTGGGCTTCGTTCCAGCCTCTTAGTGCCAAGTGGCGAACGTTGCTTCCAAAAAAATAAACAAGGACACTTTTACAAGACTCCAAAGAGTGAAAAGTTTCCTCCTTTCTCTTTCTCTTCCTTCAAACTCTTGTCTTGGCCTTGAAAAGAACATAGGATTGTTTAAAGTTATGGCTGCTTTCTTCCTAATGTGGAGCAGGAGCTTACAGGAGATGGACAGTTTTTGTTCTATAGATGCTGGACCCAAGAATGACTTAAAGATTTAAATGTGACCTAACTATCTGTTGTTGTTATGGTTGGTTGTGCAGTCAGACAGATGTTATTAGACTGGACTAGCATTTTTGGCCACCTATTGAGTCCTATTGACTTGGGATAGGCAGATGCTTTTCGATGATGTTGAAGGTATCATCACAGGATGTAAGCAATTGCCTTTTGCAATTGACTTATGGTTATTTTGTAAAAGGCAGTTTTACTGTTCATGAGTATTGCTAGTCACACAGTCAGATGTTTACACTGGATTTGGCATTTTTATTCACCTATTTAGTCTGTCCAAAGGACACGGGATACAATAGGCAGATATCTCATAGTGGCATTGCAGATCTAAGTTGTTCCAAGTAAAGCTACTGTACTTTTGCAATTGACTGATGGGGGTTTCCTCAAGGTCGATGATGTGCAAGTGATAATGCAGATGTTTTGGTACCATCTTTGCCTTTTCATTGTAGTGTTATTATTATCTTTCTACCTATGGAGTGGGTTTATTGTTTATTTATAAATTATATTGGCTGCCCTTCATCACAGGTTAATTTTGGGCATCTTAAAATCAGAGGTGTTGAGGAAATAAAGTTATTGGGATGGTGATGATATTTGCCTATGACCACATGCTACTTTCAGGCCAGGCTTCTGCAGAGATTTTATAAGTCCCCACCCCAACGTCTCATAGGATTCCTGGCAGGAATTCTGGCAAAGAAGCACTGGGTGCTGTAGATAGCTAGATTAATTTACAGGTGTTGTAATCCCTAAGGGGCCTGAGTCCTCAATACAGTGCTAGATTAAGGTTCTCTGGTGTCCTAAAGCACTGACAAATCTTGGTGCCTCCCAGTGGTGGGATTCAAATAATGTAACAACCGGTTCTCTGCCCCAATGATTTTTTCTAACAACTAGTTCACCAAACTGCTCAGAAAGTTAACAACTGGTTCTCCCAAACTGGTGTAAACTGGCCGAATCCCACCACTGGTGCTCCCTTCCTTTTTGTTCATATTGTATACAAAGCCAGCCTGAGGCTACATAAAAGTTTTTGTGATGCCCCCCTTTGGGTCTGGTGCCCTAAGCATGTGCTTAGTCTGCTTAATGGTTAATACACCACTGCCTCAATAGCTGAAGAAATATAAAATTCTTTATTGGCCAAGTGTGGTTGGACACACAAGGAATTTAACTTGGTGCAAATGCTCTCATTGTACATAAAAGAAAAGATACATTTGTCAAAAATCAAGTACAACACTTAATGATAGTCATAAGGAATAATAAGCAATCAAATCATACTAGGAAACAGTCAATATAAAGAAATAACTTCCTATGTTATAAACTAGGAAGTCCCGTCATTTGGAAAGGGTTATTATGGGCACTAACTCAGAAGGAGACCTATTTGGAATATATGATAAAAAGATATTCCTTTTTTAGATAACTTTATTAGTTTTTTTAATACTAAAAAAAACCCCTAACAAACACTAATAATTAAGAGAACAGGAAGAAAAAGAAAGAACCAAACTAAAAGTACAGAAATAAATAAATAAAAATAAAGATTTGATTTCTGGCTTTGTTTTATAACAGTTATGAGCATGAACTTAAACTAAGATTACATTCGTTTCATTTTTTCTATTATAAATTCTTTTTTTTTTTTCAAATAGTCAAACCCACCTGCATACAAAAAGTCCAGCAAGTTTCATCATCTCCACCATCTACTCTTCCATAGTAGATACTGTCAAATCTTCCTGCCGTTGTGCATATAAAAATCTTCCCCCTCTAACACTTACAACTGTTGCAGCACCCCCATAATCATGTGATCAAAATTTGAATTCTGGGCAACTGACTCATATTTATGACAGTGTCCTGGGATCATGTAATCACCTATTCTGACCTTCTGACAAACAAAGTCAATGGAGAAGCCAGATTCACTGAACAACTATAGTAAGAAAGTTCGCAAAATTGGGCAAAATTTACTTAACTGTCTTGCTTAGCAACAGAAATTTTGGGCTCAACTGTGATCATAAGTTGAGGATTACCTGTACTCTCTCTTCAGTGTTAGCTTCTAAGATGGCATACATAGAAATAAGCTAAATTCCTAAGCAAGCAGTGGCTAAGCAAATAAGGATCAAACTTATTTTAAGGCCATTTGAGGAATTCTATTTTTATAATTCTTAATAGGAATCATCTGATTTCACACCTTTCAAATTAATATGCACATTAAAGCTTTTCTTTTTTGCACTTCTCAGGTATTGCTAGGATAAAGAATAAAATAAAATAGACCAATGTCTACTTTTAAACATGTTGATGAAATTTTTTTTTAGAAATGTATATTTTGATGGCATAAATATTTATGTTTATTTTTTTTCTCCAAATTGGGAAAATAAAAGTATTTGAGGATCCCTGAAAGCAGGAATGGGAAAGGACAGCCATCAGTGACTTTGTAAAAGTCTCATCAGCCAAAAATAGCCTAAAAACCAAGCCAATTATTTGTCAATTATGTCGTGTGCAGATCCTCATCTGCTTTTTATTTGCAGTGACTTCTGCTCACGTAACATTCACGGAAGCTCTTTGTTTGTTTGTTTAATTATTCTGTTTATTAAATTTGTTATATCATTGGCAACCAAAGTTAGCCTGCCGAATTCTGAACTGAAGGAGCTGGAAAGAATATTTAAGCCTTCTCAACTTGAATAACAAATGTTGACCTCTATTGGACTGTAATTTCTTATGGGCAAAAGGAAAATTAGATTTAGGCCTGATCTAGAAGCTCATCTGGTTGACTGGTGGGCCTTATATCACTTGTTAATTGTCTTCTTCATGATCTAGTTTAATAGTCTGCCCCAAAGAATGCAGTATTCCAGGCTAACAATGCCCATGGCCCAGAGTTCAGTCCCAACTGGCTTAAGGTTGACTTAGCCTTCCATCCAGTAAAATGAGAACCCCAGATTGTTGGGGGCAATATGAGGATTTTGTAAATCACTCAGAGTGCTGTAAAGCACTATGGAGTGGTACGTAAGTTTAAATGCTGTTGCTATTTTCTGAAATCCTCAACAGATTCTCCTTATCCAATGCCTTATCCTTTAATTAGAGATGACAGTGATTGAATCAAGGACCTTCTGCATTCTCAGTTTGTGTTCTACAAAAAAAATATAGTCCTACTCTTTAGGTTGTGATTGATGAGCATTGGCTTACTGTCCATTAATTGGTTATTTCTCAGCATAAAAGGCTAAGCTATGAACTGACAGAAATCTAGGTGGCAAAAATCATATAGAAGGGAGGTATGCAAATTCTTTACTCCAGCATTTATTATTTACTAGACAACCTGTGGTCTATTTGATGATCATTTCAGAGATATTACTTTACCTAACAGAATGACCAAGGTCAAAAGCAGTGAGAGTAGCACATCCAAGTTTCTTCTGGTTTGATTGTCCCCTGAAGCTAATGGTGGGACTAATCCACCCAGTCTGCAGATGGCTAGAGCAAAACTCGTCTACCTGATCTCCAGCAGTTGAAGGTGTAGCTAGTCTGGAGGGCTAGGGCAGGACATCTACTGAACTTCTGGTCAGCAAAACAGCAGCATGGCAGCACTGAAGCGACCACAAATTTTCTAAATTTCAATCCCACAGACACGTGTCCTGGATTTTGGACATATTTTGTAAATCAGCTGATTTGAGTTATCTTGGTTCAAAAATGGTTGTCCAATGACGCCTCTTTTCACTGGTTCGTTACAGCAACAAGAGTTGTAGTAAATTATAAATGTTTGACTTGCTGAAGACAAGAAGAAACCTGAAATTTACATACATGGCAGCATGGCTTCCCAATGTACATGAAAATGTGCATATATTGGGGAAAATATAAATATAAACATCTACTATGTTTCTGAGTTTGCCTTCCAATAATTCTGAAGAAGGACTACTGCAGTATATCAAGTGAGTATAAATGTACTGCAGCACCACAGGTGGCATTCAGCAGGTTCTGACCAGTTGTGTAGAACCGGTAGCAGAAATGTTGAGTAGTTCAGAGAACCAGAAAATACCACCTCTGACTGGAGAAATTACAGTATTCTTCCCCTGCCACGTCCACCAAGCCATGCTCACAGAACTGGTAGTAAAAAAAATTGGGTCCCACCACTGAGCAGCACCTTGAAGAGTGAGCTGCTCAAGAGATTTTGCTGGCTCAGACTTGGAAGCATGGTGGCCCTGATAATCCCTATGAGGTGCCAAACTCTGTCTTGTTGGTAACATCTCCTAGTCTTTGCTTGTGTGTCATCTTTGTTTGATCACAGCCCTATTCCCTCAACAGCAGTGGAGAAAACTCATATTACAGCTGTTTCTCTTTGAACTTAGGTTTCTAAATGGATGAATTTTTTTTAGCAGAGTTAAATCCTGTAGAAGGATGGCCACCTTCATTAATTAATTGAAGATGTTAATGCATTTCTATCTTGAATAAATCCATCTCTGTATGAAAAGCCACAAAAAAACATGACAGGAAGACATTTATTTTCATGATAGGCTGCATTCATACAAACACCCTAGTTAAATTTTTAATCTTTGTTATCTCTCAAGTATCACTTAAGCTTCTTTTCAGTAATTTATTAACAACCTTAAAAATGTTTCATCAAAGAGGGGCCTAAATTGCATCAATATTTCCTCATGTAGTCTCAGTTTTACTTTATGGTAACCGGTGAAGATCAATCACATACATTTCTCAATCATATATCTGAGACCATTTTATTAATTAATACTTGTTACAAATCTGTGATTAAAAACTTAACTGGATCTATAATTAGGTTTATAAATACACTTACATGGATTTTTGCAAGGTGGGAACAAATGAATGGATAAATTCTCATGCATGAACAACATCAGAGATTAAATTCTCTCCTTTAGAAGTTGAGCTTCCAGTGTGGCTTTTCTGAATATTTCAACTCAGAAAAAAATATTTCGGGAAAAAAGTTGGTTATATACATCTAGTAAATTTGAAATTATTCTTATAGGCCACATGGGAGTTATAAGAGTATGCCATGACTGATCTGGACAACTTAGAGGCCCTTCTAAAATGTATTACAATAAGGATAAGAAAAACATACATAAATACTGTAAATATTTCTTCTTCTAGTATCAGCTATCAGCTAGCAATGTTTCATCTTTTAATCACGATTCATGTTTCTTTTTCAAATATATTTTTAAACTGTTAGAGATCATTTATCTTATTTTTCATCAACTGATCATGTAGTATCAAGTCAGTGTCAACTTTTAGTGGCCACATATATTTTATCCATGTCCATCTTTCTCTAACCCAACCCTGGTCTTTCAGATCTTCCAGTGGTACATTTTATTTTATTTTATTATTATTTATGTTATTTTATTATTTATCTGATATTAACTTTTTATTATTTTTTCAATCGCCTTCATTTTTATAGAAGACATATGCATGAATCAAGGAAAATTTCATGGCACTAAAATGCACACAACTTTATCATCAATTGCATATTGCAATGCCACCACCCAAGTGTAGGCATGTATGGTGCTGCTGCCAAACTAGGTGCCCCTTAGGGAATTCTGGTATCTCAATGGCCTCTTTCCAAACCACACAATCATGATTTAACATCTCCATATCTTTCTAATGGACTCTTTCATAAGTGAACAAATAGATTTCCTTTTTAAAAAGCCCCTAATTTAGTTCCTTCACTGCTTTCTTGTGAAAAGGCATCAAATAGCAAAATTCCTATTAAATCCTTCCCTTCCCTTCTTCTCTCCTCCCAACCCTCCCTTCTAACATTGGTCAAGGAGAATTGGTGCCAGATAACCGTCAACAGACTTTACATGAGGGTTTGAGTTAGGTTTCATATGGGGGTGTAAAGACTTCAAACTAATGATATGTTTGACCCCACTTTCTTGCTCAGCCTGGACGTTTGCTACAAGAAGGACATTCTATGAAAATTCTGGCTCAAAATCAATGAATGAAAATGCAACAAAGAATTTATCCTGTATGTTAGGCACATACTTACTGACGTGATTCTCAGCTGGCCCTAAACTGGCTCCCAGCTGATGACAAAGAAATGTCAGAATATCATAGGCATATCAAATATGACATTTGTTTTAAAAATGTAACCAAGCACAGAAAATAGAGAGGCAATAGATAAGATAATAGATAAAGAGACAGGTTCGACGCTCTTTCTTTCTACATAAGAATAGGAAAATCTGCAAAAGATTGGCAAAATACATTATTAAAACTAGAAAAAACTCATGTAGTATTAAAGCTACAAAAAACCTCATTTCAGGACTTATGCTGTTCAATTTGGAAAGCCATCATTAGAACTATTAGCAAATTAAATTGGGACAAATGCATTTCATTTCATCCCTTTTATTTAAATTCATGTTGAATCTTTGGTTCACACTTTTGGTGAAGTCTAACAGCAACCCTTCATATACTTTAATTTATTGATAAATGATGCCCGACAGCCAGATTGGTGTAGGAGTTAAGGCACCAGACTAGAACCCCTGAGGCCATGAGATCTAGTCCTGTCTTAATTACAAAACTAGTTGGGTGACCTTGGCCAGTCACTCTCTCCCAGCCCTAGGAATGAGGTAATGGAAAACCACCTCTGAAAAACCTTGCCAAGAAAACTGTGGGGATTTGTCTCAGCCATCTCAAAGTTTTAGACAACACACAATGGAACAACAACAACAACAAAAATACCCATCTATGTGTAAGGAAAACAGTATTAATAAATAAATCTTGGGTCATAAAAAGCCATCCAATTTATTATCCCAAAAAGCTTTCAGGAACTGCAGTGAAAGAATACACTTGTATGATTTTAGGGTGTCATAAGATTGCATGCAATGTGTTACAAAAGATTAGCACATATACACTGCTAATCATGTCACAATAATGCCAGGTTATATTGTGACTTGTTCAGGGTTTCCTTTTTCTTAGGGATAGAGGAATGACCAAAGGTTTGATGAAAAGAAGCTTCCATTGACCGCAAGAGACAATGCTTTATAGAGTTATGCTCCTAAGAGGTGCAAATGCTGCAAAAAGTTGTTTAAAATCTACAAATAATTGCCACTGCAATGGATCACTTTTGTATGTGACACATCCTGATCAAAACCTCAGCATTGTACCACAGTGAATACTTCATTAGGTCCAAGAGTGCCTTTACCCCTGATCAATTTACAACTTCTGTAGGGGATTCCTAAAGCTTAGCAACAATACTGCCTAAATAAATCCATGAACTGTCTATCGACCTGTCCAGAAAAAAAAATGTTGCAAAGAGAGAAATGAATTGTCCTACTACTTGATGGGAATAACTTCTGTTGGATACGAAGATGAAGACCCTGAGGTTATGTTCATCACTACTTTTCATAAAATGGTCAGAAAGAAGCTATTGGACATCACCTGGCTGAGTCTGAAGGAGGGAGGGATCAAATGCATCATCTATCTCGAGTCTATTTGCACCCACCAAAGATCTAAGTCCAGGCCACCTTGAATTCCATTGACTCTTATCTACCACCAATTTGCTTTGATCACCAGTCGTTCAGATTCTTCCAGACAGTGTTAGCATGCATTAAATCTGTAGTCATTTGAACCATGTTGCTTCCTAGTTTCTTGCATCCAATAAGAAGTCACAGCAGTGGGGAAGCTGGTTCTATGAGACAAATATAACTTTATTCAGGAAGGTTCTTTGTGGAATGGAGGTGGTGACTGCCATATTGAAACACTTGACTTCACCTGGAATAGTCAATCAATCATTCTATTATAGCCAGTGGAGGCTTCTGAGCCTGCTATATGCTTTCCACAGTTGAATCAGAAAATTCTTACAGGACAGTCCTTTTTAGCTAATGGAATCACTGGACAATCCTCAAAGTAAAACAACGCAGAATGTTTATTTTGCAATGCACACTTATTTAAAACAAATCATGTCTATTAAGGAAACACTGCCCACAAATTGTGTATTTTCATTTTATTAGGGAAACTCTACAATATCCGTGATGGGAAAAAATGGAAACAAAAATGCATGCATTTGGAGAAAAATACAAAAGAAGGCTACAATTTTTAATTACTATTTTCTTTTTAAAAGAAATCATGAATTGATATTGGAATGGGGCAAACTGAATTTAGAAGCAGAAAAATTAAAGCCAATATTTAATGCACACATCTCTATTTGAGATAGAAGTTCATTGGAATTGACTTTAGTGGTATTATATTTGATTTATCTACTGTGGTGCTTATTTGAATAAATAAACTAACTTTTGTATTTCTTTTTAATATATTATTTTATATTTAGTTTCATAAACACAATAAATGTTTGTAATTTGTCTAGGCAAGTCTATTCAAGTATACTTGACTAAGGAAAAGTGAATGGTGTAGACGAGTGATTTAAAATACTCAGGGGCAATTTTATAACTTTTACCTTTGATGTTCTCAGAGAACTCTAGTAATATAGATGCATATTAAACACCACCTTTTCCAGATTTGTACAAATAAAATGTTCAGCTTAGATGTTGAAGAACCAGCCTCTAAACCATTTTCAGATATGAAACTACTTGGGTGGCCTCAAACTAAACATCTCTGGGAGATCTGACAGAGATTTCAGTGATTTGACAGAGTTAACTGTGTAGCTTGTGCCTCAAATATTAAGAGGGATGATAAGTTTTAATGACTTTTTTTAAAAAAGGTGGGGGGAATTTAGACAACTTCATTTTGGGCTTTTCATAGCTAGAAGTTATCAAGCTCCAGCATTAATGACTAGATTGCTGGGGAATTGAATCTTCAGAATTAGTTGATTATTTAGGATTTTTCCCCCTCTTCTCCTATAAGTGAAGCATTCAGGAGCAACAGGTTGGCTGTTGTAGATCTTGGTTTTTATGAAGATCTGGGGTACTTACATAGTCTTCTTTTAAGTAGTTCATCTAGTTTAAAGGTTGAACTAGTTGTAACGCCAACCATAAGTGAGTATATGAACTGTGAAGTTTTCTTACCTATCTATCTTGCATAGAATCACTCTCTGGGACCTTGGTGAAAGGGCTTAACATTAATCTTTTCTGCTTCCTACTATCGTCCCAGTTTATGCCTGGTATTTGTTTGTTGTGGAAGGCATCCAAAGGGGAACGGTATTTCCTGCCAAAAGTATTCGGACATTAGGACTTTCCTGCCAAAGGGTAGTTATGTATGTATGAACCATGAGCACAACAGGGCAGAGGTTTAAAGTCCATTTATCTCTTCCCTCCCTTCTCAAACCCAGTTGAGCTAGGTCTTTCATCCATTATTTATGGATCATTTTTTCCATGCTTTTTTGTTCTTTTTTGTTGTTTCTTTTTTTCCTCATTTAGATTTCAATGGAAGCACCTCTAAGTTAACTTCAGTGGAGACAAATAGAAACCAAGTGCAGAGGCAAGATGGATGTACTTTCAGATATATCAATATATGAATCCTGCAAAGACACACTTCTTCTGGTTACAGCCATCCTGGATTCTACCCCTTCAATTATATTCTAGCCAAAAAGGAACTAGCTTCTTCTGTAATTCTCTAGATATTTTAGTGTTCAGATGAGTCTTGCATTAAGGTCTTAGACCAGCTATGCTGGCTGGAGAATTCTGGGAGTTGAAGTCCACAAGTCTTAAAGTTGTCAAATTTGGAGACCTTTGTCTTAGACCAATGGTTAATTTTAGGAATTTGAAAATGCTGTTCTCTAAGCTGTGGAGCCAGTTTGGACTAATGATTCAGGGCTAGTGATCTCCTTATTTCCAGCTATGTGTTGGTCTGTCAACAATCTACTCTTGGAGTGCAAAGGAAAGAAGAAAAACTAACAATGCCATCTTTGCAATGCCATCTTTTCTGTCTAAACTTGCCTGCGGGCAATTATGGAATTATGATCCTTTCTCCATGCTACTAGATCAGACCATTAGTTTGATCCAAGAGAGTTTGGTAAAGCTTTTATTTGAAGTTCAAAAGTGATCTGATATAGTCTCCAAACCAACATTCAGACCCAGATTAAAAATCTAAATGGCATAGTCAATTCAAATGGGATGCATTTTATTTTGTAGAATGATTTAGAACTATTTGGGATATCCAGAAAAGTCATTTCTTTGGAGTGATTGGAAAAATTCAATTTTCTGGATTAGACATTTTGGACTGAAACACTTGCTTGTACTGATTTTTCTAAATGATCATTATCTTTGAATACTAATCATTTCAATCAACAGTGTGAATCAAAACATGCACCCCGTACTCCTGATCTACTCTATATTTGTATCTTTAATACATTGAGCAGACCTACTGATTCTCAACCATGGAAACTTGAAGATGAGTGGGTTTCAACTCCCAGAATTCCCCAGTCAGTATGGGAGTTGAATCCATACATCTTCAAGCTGCCACGGTTGAGAAACACGGCTCTATCCCAGGGGTGGGATTCAAAAATCATAACAAGCGGTTCGCTGCTTGGTTGCTGGGTGGGCATGGCCATGGTGGGTATGGCTGACAGGAACTTCCTGTTTCAGGCTTCTGGTGGGCCTCCAGAGTTAGAGGAAGCCGTTTTCCCCCTCCCAAGAGTCTGGAGGCCTCTCTTGGGCCTCTGGGAGGACAAAAATGGCCTCCCCTGGCTCTGGGGGCTCTCCAGAAGCCAGAAACAGAAGCCGTTTCTGGACTTCTGGAAGGCCCATTTTCCCCCTCCCAGTTTCTCTGCGTGGACCCTGCACTTACTTCCATTGAAAATGGGCCATGTGGAGACTCTTGGAAGGGGCTGAGAATGGTGGGTGGGGCCAGCCAGTCAGTTGAAATACTGGTTCAACTAACCAGATGTAAGTTTAACATCCAGTTCTCCCAAACCAGTCCAAACTAATAGAATCCCACCCCTGCTCTTTCCCTAACAGACATTTCTTTGGCAAATGATGTTTCTTCGGAGCTTCAGACACCAGAGATATACGTTTAGTGATTAATGTACTATCTACTGTTTTTTTTTTAATGTGTTCAAATTTTGTTCTGTTTCTAAAACTCATTCTGTTCAATCATAGTTGACTCTTTAGGTACTGATGTTGAATTTTGTCCTTTTATTTTGCATATTATATTTTTGTTTTGTTTTTTAATGGAATTAAGATCATCGACCATAATGAAGGATTGATTGATTGATTGATTGATTGATTGATTGACTGCTTCTCAATGACTCCTCCCAATCATTAATTTAATCATTCAGATTAAGATTGAACATCAAAGCAACAAATACAGCATCAGTTTGAAATGATAGCTTGTGCATACTTTCCCCAAAATGCATGTTTTTTTCACCCTCAAACAGTATCAGATATTGATTCTGGAGAATCCAGCAAGGGTATGTCTATTTGCATAGGGCTGTACAGATAAATTTCACATATTTGTTGGCATCATGTTTGGCAGTAGATGGAATTTTAAGTTTCATTATTACATAACCAAAACAAAACAAAATAAATTGGGGAAAATAATAGCAAATTCATGCCAGTCATCTGTCTTGAAATGGTGTTGCAATTTGATTCTTATTCTGTGGGGTTTTTTTTTTAGCTTCTTGTCTTCTGCTCTTTTTTTCTGACACTGCCTTCTTTCAGGGATGACTCAGTTTCTTCTTTTCACACATAAAGGCCACTTCCACAGCTCAAGGATTTTTCCACTCCTAACTAAGCTTAGATGTGGTTTCCCCTTCTGGGGAAGTGATCTTTTCACTCTCCAGCATTTGCAGACATGGTTTCTAAATGAAGTTTTCACTCAGCCAGTTGCAATTAGTGGAAATGCTCATTTGGCAGTTTGCTTTTATCTCTAGGCCATATTTGAACTGTCAGATTGCAGCCAAAATACTCTCCAATGTGTCTTGATGGCTTGCTTGCTCCAAGATCTTATTTTTAAGTTCCATTTTTAATTCCCGAAGAGATATTATCATTACACACTCTTATGTTTTATGATCATTAAATTCCACACACAAAAAAAACCCCAACCACTTTTACTTTCCTTCTTTCTTCTTTCAATTTTCTAAAGTTCTCAGTTATTCCAGCCCAGAGTCTATACCAAAAACATCAATCATTCCCACAGTCAGTCTTTCCTTGCTTTTTTCTTTATTCTGGTTCTGCTTTCACTTTCTAAGATTCTTACTTTGTTTCAATATTTCTTTAATGTTATATCCACACAAATTCATTCAGAAACAGGATGGTTTTCCCTTTTGTTTGAGCTCAAGTTTTTTCAAAAGGTGGCACTCTCCATTATACAAAGTCTTCACTTTTTTCCTTTATTTTTTTATTTAGGGTTTTCGAACCTCAATATTACAGCAAACAGTCCAGTCTCCAATTTGTAAACTTTATTATTATTATTTTTTGACAATCTTAAGTCCAGCTTTATTTTTGCCTGTTTATTCCCAAAATTTTTTAGTCCAATTTAGTTAAATCTTTAGTTCTGGCTTCTTTCTTTCCCCGTTTTGAAGCCCTGCTTAGCTGTCAAAAAAATATTTTCTTTTTTTTTTTCCTGTCCTTTGTAATTTCGCCATTCACTTTCTTTTTGTTAAAAATTCCATTGTTACCTTAATCCCAGGGTACTTTTGTTTAGTTGTATTGCCCAGTTGTCCTGATTCAGATGTTATCCACCTCTTTCTTACCTCCTGCACAAATCTTAATCCAGCTGAGTCTTCCTCTTCAGGGTGGCCATTTTAAACCATGGCTGCAGTCGTCTTCGGTGGGGAAAAAGACCAAGCACAGGGGGAGAGATGTGGCTCCCCTCAACCTGGCTTGTGGCTTCTCCTTACTCTGCCACCCCTCCAAGGCAGCTTCAGCCCCTAATCATAATGATCGGGGCTCTCCAACGAAAGAGTATGGACTATAGCTGCAGAGAGTTGCGATCTACTTCAGCATCCGTCAGCGAGGAGGCTCTGCCTTCTTGAGTGAGAACTGGAGTAACTCTTAACCACTGTTTTTCCCAAAGTATGATCCCCTGTCCTTGACTGCTTATCCCAAGAAACACAAGTGAAGTGATATAGGTTTCTTCTAGAAATGTTTAGATGCATCCTTCTCATTGCAAAATTTCATGAAGAACTGATTTTCAAGGAAACTACAAAATGGAATATCAGATGAATCAAAACCTCTGGCTAATTTCATGGGTTATAGTGGAGAGTCACAAAATGTTAATGCAGGACAGGATTCCATTTAGTGACTCTTAATCTCCCCTATAAAATTTCTATCAAAATTAGAAGCTTTTTCAGGTAAGGAGGTTGGAGAAATTAAGTAGTTTTCTTCCTAGACTGCATCATAGTTGTATGATCTGGAGGAGAACAATAAAACAATTCATAGTAACCAACCATCCAGAGAGTAATTGAGAACCAAAATTGGATTCCAGAATCTAAACAACAACAGCAATCTTCATATATACCCAAGAAGTGCATATCAGATTGAATTCTTTAAAAAATAAACAGAAAACACTATTCATGGCCCCATTTAGCCACAATTGCCCGATCACTGTTTGGGAACAGGATACTGAACAGGTTAAGTCATTGCTGTAATTATTGAACCAGGTAAAAACAAGTGGAGAAAGTTGATACATTGCTAATGAAAGAAGACCATCATTAAAGATTTCCCCCTACCACCTCCCCAGAAAAGGGCTTTTCCCAATGCTTCTCTTCTTTTGCGTACTGCTTCTTTGGAACTCATTAGTCAAAAGGGGAATTTGGAAACAAGACTGGATCCTGAGTAAATCATTCATTCATTCATTCAGTGTATATGCTGCCCATCTCCACAATAAGGTGATTCTGAATGGCTTACAAAGGCCAAAAAGATAAATATAAAATATAAAAATAAAATGCTAAAACCTATAAAAACAATACTGGTGGAATCAAGGAAACAGATGGCATGGAGATCAAGTCTTACCACATCAACCACCTCCAGAAGTAAATGTCTCTTCTTATTCCTGAGAAAAATCTCCCTTCTGGATCTAGATCTAGAACCTTCTATACATGTGGACCTAGGTCTTGCTTTATATCTGAGTTAAACAATCAGATTCTTGGTCTCTGTAACTAACCTGATCATCAAACTCCTGAAAGTCTGCTCTATCTTTAGAGAAGGATTCAATCCATAGGATGGATACAGAAAGATCATTGATCAAATCCATCAAACCTCTTTCTCTGCTCTTCTGTTTTGTTTTGTTTTACAAAATACAAAATAACAGACTTGGGAGGGATATTGGAGGTCTTCTAGTCCAACCCCCTGCTCAGGCAGGGAACCCTATATTATTTCAGACAAATGGCTTTCCCGTCTCTTCTTAAAAACTTCCTGTGTTAGAGCATTCACAACTTCTGGAGGCAAGTTGTTCAACTGATCAATCATTCTAACTGTCAGGAAATTTCTCCTTAGTTCTAGTACTAATTAGATCTTTAATTGCTTCTTGTCCTGCCTTCAGGTTGACCCCCTTTTCTTTGTGGCAGCCCCTGAGATATTGGAACATCCCTATCCTTCTTTTCATTAAACTAGACATATTGTACTAATTCCTGCAACCGTTCTTCATATGATTGAGCTTCCAGTCCCCTAATCATCTTTGTTGCTCTTATCTGAACTCTTTCTAAAGTTTCAACATCTTTTTTACATCATGGCGACCAAAACTGGGTGCACTATTCCAACTGTGGTCTTACAAAGGCATTATAAAGTGGTATTTATGAAAGTGGTATTAGCCCTTCACATGATCTTGATTCTATCCCTCTGTTAATTTTGTTTGTTCGTTTATCTGTACTTACTAAACATGTTACTCTAAAAACTTAAGAGTTTCTCAAAGCCCGACACTGAATGCTCATTGAATATCTACTTACATTGGCAGTCCAGAAAATCATTCAGTAGGTAAAACAGAGGGTTTATCCTCCCATTCTCAACAGATTATCCCATAATATTAGTAATTGTCAAATGTTAGCTTTTTTCAATAAAAGAAAGCTGCCCCATTGTGTGGATGGAAAAAACTCCCTCTTGATTAGCTCATTAACATATGAATCGATTGTGTGAAGTGGCAGATGGAAGCGAGCAAGCTCAAAGGATCCCACTGCCAAATTTCTTGTAGAAGAGTTTAAGAACTCCTCCTTAATTGGTTAAATACTGTGAAAATATTTATTTCTTCCACAATGGAGCAAAATGATGGACTCTGGGCTACAATTGCCTGCCTTTCTACACTGCAGTCCATGGAAAGTTATTGCTTAATTAACTCCTTTAAATGAATACCTGATAATTAATAAAGCCATGGATGTTACCCCAAGGCTCAAAGCAGAAGTCTTTTCTGTTCAAGTATGAAACGAGAAAACATGCTGTACTAATGGGAAATAATTCCAGTGGAAGGCGAACCAATTAGGATTAGTGAATTCCATTTCATTTAAAGTTTCAAGATACAAGAAGTAATTTATCTAGGAAATTAACAGTGTTAGTGACTTTTCTAATATAGCAGCAAATGGTTTATATCAAATTTATGGAAAGCAAACTGACTACTGCAGAATAAAGCTTATTATGAAGGTATAAATGTTATGGATATGATAAAGTACAAATTATTAATATTAGAGGCTTCAGGCCTTCAAAATTGATATCTATTTTATTTTGTCCCTATGTTGGAGCAATTTAACTTCATTAGTTAAGTAAATAAATAAAGAAGACCCTGTTTACTTAATATCTTCCCCAAAATTTGGAGCTCTAAACAAGGGCATTTCCTGTTTTACATGACCCTTTTTGTACATACATGCAATTGTCATGCCTTTGCAACATTTGCTCTGAAAGCATTTAGATTCAAAAACTGACTTTAAAACCACACATTTGATCTTAGCCAAAAGGCAGAGATGCAAGTTGTAATAACATGACATAAATAAATTTAGTCAGACAGCATTACATGTTCAGAAAGCTTTCTGTAAAAATACTTCAATCACTTCTTTCTTTTTCTTCTTCTTTCAGGGAAACTGAGTGTGTTCTCCCACAATAATGGGCTGTGAGAAAATCCTTGGGAGACAGAAGGAAGAAGCACAGCCAAGGCAACAGTCAGACAAGAAATATCTCCTCCCAGAGATGGAGTGGAATAGGACTGGAGTAAGTATCCCTCCATTTTAAAAATGTTTTTTAAAATTGTTTTTAATTATTTTCCTTACTTTTTGTTGTGACGTTTAATTGCTCTGTTTTGGTCATTTTGTTGCACTACTTTTTCTCTTTTTGAATTTTGTACACCATTCAGAGTCACATGTGTGAGATGGGCAGCTAAATTAATTTGCTAAGTAAAGGCTAGGTCCCACTGGCCAATGGACGCAAAACGTATGCAGAAAGGACACAGCAGACGAGCAAAATTTCGGGGGTGGCTCCATCCGTTGTCATCTGCTCCAAAAAGTG